>PVIR01028492.1:0-21898 GCA_004026965.1 Petromus typicus | reverse complement strand
AAAAAAAAAAAAATTTACAATTTTCATTCTTACTATAGCTTTGTTTGTTTGTTTTTTAATGTTTATTTTTACTTTTTGTGATACCAGGAATTGAACTCAGGCTCTTGTGCTTCCCTGGAAGGTACAGTATCACTTGAGCTAAATTGCCAGCCCTATAGTTTTGGTTTTGAATCAAACATTTCTTTATTCATAAAGGTATGTAGATGTTCAAAAGAAAGGATTATTATATTGGAAAAGAGAGAAGAATACCTGTCAACTACAAAGATTGAGATCTTATTTCTGATCTGAGGTATCTAGTGGTCTTACTCTGAACAAGGTGTTTAACATCCAGGGGTCTTTATTTACTTTATATTCTGTAAAATAAGGATGGCTGGCTAGATTTATCAACAAGAGAATACCTTCCCAAAGTCTATTGTCGGTTGAATGATATTCTTCTAGCTATGTGGCTAAGTGCTCACAGGAACTCCTGTTTCTTGGATGGAACCTGGAAAGGGTACAAACTAGTGAACCAGCTACTACAATATTTTAATCAGGGCAGTTACAGGAGCTTGAGGAGCACACTTAACAGGTGATCTGAATTCAAACTACAAACATCCAATTTGGTAAGCAGCATTGCATTACACTCTTGTGTAACTAAAACCTATATGCTGTACTGAAATTGACAGTCAAATTCCAAAATGCACAAAATGTTTAGTTAATACAAGATGGGTTAGAATGTTATTTCTACACAAAATATTTGTCTATAGGTGCCAGTTGCTCAACTTGAAATACAAAGGGCTCTTACTTTTAAAAAGCCTATACAGCATTAGCATACCAAATTCAGAATTTATGAATTTTGGGATTTGGTAGAGTGCTATCTATTTTTGCTATGATCTGCTAAGATTGAAAGTTGGTCTTCACAGGACAAAGCCCAAAATGGACATGTTAATGGAAAATTATTAGAAATAAAGAAAAAAAACCTGAAGAATTATATAATTTTTCTATCCTTAGAGTTTTTGTGAATATTTTCTTCTTTAAGAAACACATAATCAAGCTCCTTAGATTTATGGAGAACGAAGTAATCCAAGACACTCCTAAATAGAAGTCTGTCTATATTTGGGAGGCTGAAACAGAGGCATGATAACATTATTGGCAACTTGAGTGATTTAGGGATATTCTGTCCCCAAATTTAAAAACAAAAGCAAAACTGATGAAATGGTACTCTGCCTGTATGTACCTGATTCCCAGGCCCTACCAGCCAAGGATATGAGGGAGATAATCTATTGACTTTTTTTCTTTATACTTTCATTGCTAAAATATCTAAAATTTATTTTCTGTTTCATTAACTGGCATGCATATACAGTGTAATGAATTAGGAATAACAATAAAATTTAAAAATCATAGAAAGTTCTACTAACAACTAATGACCTAATGATAATATTATTTTGTGTTTATCCAGAAATGTTTTAGGCATTGTACATGATTAGTTACATTTACAGTTGATTCTTCTGGTTTTTACACAGTAGGTTTTTAATAAAATATTTTACAGTAAAACAATTTCTGTGACACCTTTAATTTTAGTTCTTGTGTGCCAAAAATAATTATGAGAACAGATTATCTCACATTTGCTCAACACTAATCACAAGGTTCAAAATCAAAGAATCTTAGAGCTTCATTTTCAACATTAAAAATATATTTCAGACTTACAAAGAGGTAATAAGAACATACAAAGTTTCTACATACTTTATCCAAAATTCACCTATCTAAATATTGCCACACTTATCCTATCATTTTCTCTTTTACCTCTCTCTATCAACTATATGTGTATCTCTACGCCTATATATGTGTGGATATATATCTACACTTATATACAATTGTATTTCAGTTCATGAACTTAATTTTTCCCATGATTCTAGTCTCAGTTTGTTCCACTATGTGCTTTGATTCAGTTGCTACCAGAATCAAGGAATGAATTCTGCAACCAGAGGTGAGAGGGATTAAGTTCACACCATTCTGTGTAACATACCATACAGTAAAATGTATACATGCTTAGTGATGTATACAAAATTTACTTTTGAGCCTGTTTAGAAATAGATTATGTATGTCATGACCATTTATCCTTTAATGCTTTATTGTATATTTCTACAGATTAAAGTTATCCTCTAATGTCACAGGAGTTCTATCAAATGCAGGAGATTAAAACTGGTACAAAACCTTTATCTGATCTCTAGTCTTCATTGTTCAGATTTTGTAACTCTTTCCATTTCTAACATGGGTTCCAGTCCAGGATTATAGGTTGCATTCAGTATGCATATCTCATTAGTTTTCTTCAATCTGGAAAGGGCTGATTTTTCTTTCATTACATTGACATTTTCAAGAACACCAGTCAGCTTTATTATAAAATAATTGTAAAAATGAATTCTTGTGTCCCTGCTAATTTTAATAAGAAGGTGCTAATCTGTACCTGGGGGTCAAATGAAAGGTGCTGGTATTGCAGACCATGTGAGAAGAGGCACAGAGCAAAATAAACAGATGTCACGGATGAGGTGGGTGTGAAAATCTGTGTGATTTGCTTATTACTGGTGGGGGGAACAGATGAAGGAAGAGAAAACAGTGAGACCAGAGAGGTCATGCACTGGAGGGTTCAGAGTGTAAACCTGATTATATCATCTCTGGAGATCATTAAGGAATGTCAGTTAAGGATGTAATAATTTTTGTTTCTAAAAGGGATGACATTCTCAAGGTACATGGATATATTGGTAGGCATAGAAGATAGAATGATAGTTCTGTTCAAAATTACTGTGGGCTGCTCTGTGGGGGTTAAAAGATGGGACATAAAGAAAATTTTTTTTTAAATTCATAGTATACTTTTTTATATTGATAGTTTGTTGCTGTGGAAAGAATAGAGTGGTCCAGTGTGATTGCTAGAATTCTATTGTGTGCTAAAGTTCAAGACTAAGATGGGACCCAGGGGAAACAGGTAGTGGGGACCGCTGGACAGCACTTGAACCATCTGTGGCCATGTGAAGTAGCTGTTCTTTAGTGATCTAGTCTTAGGGGAGAGTCTGCTGGAGTTGCAGATATAGAGTGACCACAGGCAATGACTGAGACCCTGGCTGAAGGAGATTCCCTGAGGAAGGGGGACCTTCCCAGAAAAAGGGTCCAGGACAATTAGGCAGGGTGGCAGGATTGCCTACTGGTGTTGAAGGCCCTGCTGAGGTTGGAGAACCGTGAGTTCGTGGACACCACCAGTTGTCAGAGAGACTTTTCCAGCAGAACCTTGTAGCTCCAGTACGTGAGAATGAGCCAGGCAGATTGCACCAGGGCTGGAGTGTAGTCACGTGAGTGACAGAGAGCAACAAAAAGAAGAGTTGAAGTTATTGGCAAGTGTAGCATTGAGATGATTGTAGACTGTGAGCTGTAATAGAGTGAGAGGATAGATCTTGAAAGATGGATCTCAAGGTCTGAAAGTCCTCACAGACCAAACAAGACAGGCAATTGCTGAATCTGACTTAAAATGAAGAAGTTACATAAAGCAAATGAGGATCAGAGACTGGAATGTTCTCAATATGAAAATTTCTTGAGTATACTTCTGAACCATGACAGTGGTTAAGGTGGAGTGAGATAGAAATGCTCAAGATTCAAAAATCCAGCAGGGTGATGGTTTCAAGGCAGTTTGTTCCCTCCCAAACTCTTGTTGAACTTTGGTTTCCGATGATATTGAGAGGTGGTCACATGTTTGAGATGCTTCATTCATAAAGGCTCAACCCTTAGGGAGGGTTTATTGCCATTCTCATGGGATTAAGTAAAGTCTCCTGATTAGTTATCACAGAGGTTGTCATAAAGAAGGGACAACCCATATGTTTTGTCTCTCCTACACATGCCTACTTGCTCTTCTGTTTTTCCATCAAGTTATAAGGCAGTACAAAAGCCTTAGCAGATCTAGCAATCCAATTTTGAGTTTACAGCTTCTAGAACCACTAGCTCAGTAAACTATTTTCACACTGCCTCATGCCCTCCCTGACACTGGGCACTGAAGCCAGGGCCTTAGTATTGGGCCACCTTCCTAGCTCTTTTTATTCATTTATTTCCTTTATTCCAAGACAGGGCCTTGCTAGGTTGCCTAGACTTGGTCTGAGATTGTGCTTCTCCTACTGTAGCCCTTCAGAGTGCTGAGATTGCAAACATGCTACAATCACATCTGGCTAAAACCCCTAATCTTTATAAATCACCTCATTTTAGATATCCTGATACTGAAATGGAAAACAGAAGAGGGCATGTACAGGTCTTAGAATAAAAAGTCAGTCTGTGGAAAAAGTTCCAAAGGATTCAGTGAAGTTTGGAAATGGAGGGAAATAGAGTGGCTTTCCAGAAAGGAAAGGGAAGGAGTGTGAAATGCTGGCCTGCCCCCACGGATAATGATCTGCTCCCCTCTGAGGGGCTGCAAGACAAGCATGAGGATTTATTCAGGCAACATGGTAACCCAGAGAAGTTCATGGGAAGGAATTCATGGCATGGCATCCTGAGCATCACGAAGCTAAGACTAAAGGAGGATTGTATTTTAATGATAGTGCAGAAATGAAGTCCAAAAGAATATTTCTCACTTTTCTCATTGGTGCTTCACTACAAGGTAGAGGTGATAAGTTTTATAATGCCAGAAAAGAGAGATTAAAAATGAGATTATTAAACACAAAATAATTAGGCTCAAAATACTTGTATTTTTTGGTAAGGCTAAGGAGTAAGTTAGGATCAGGGTGGGGGAGAGCAGGAGGCAGCCAAATTGTGCTCAGTTAATAAAATTGGGAAGAAAAAGAAAAGGTTTAGAACCTGCCATTAATATATATCTATCCTAATTTAAATTTTAATTATTTATCATTAAATTCAATTGCTTGCAGCATTGCATTTTAAGTATTCAACAGCTATATGTGCACTACAGACAGGACTTTTGGTCATGCAGAAAGTTCTATTGAAGAACACTGCTTGAGAACAGTCCTGAGTTCAGAAGGGTGAACCCAGTATTTCCAGGTGAACAGTCTTGAAAACTTCATTGTTCAAAGGACACTAATAGATAAAGACAGGAAAGCTACCAACAGAGGTTCTATCTTCCAAATTAGCCTGAAAGGTCAAGTCTTTTTGCTTGTTAGGATAAAGCAATACAGGCATTCACCTCATAATAATGTTGTGGTGAATAATGGGTGACATATATGATGGTCCCAGAAAATTTCATTACTTAGCATGTCAGCGCCATGCTAGCTCATGTAAATATGCTCCATTTGTTTGCACAGCCATGAAATCAGCTCACTGCTTTTCTCAGAAAGTCATTGACTTTGATGGCAAAAGACATTAATTAATTTTTTACATTCCTTTACTATGTTACTTAATATCTCCACTTTTCAGACTTTATCTAATTGGGTATGATAACACCTTAAAAAGGCTATAAGGATTAAAATTTAAATATTTTACCAAGTAACTTACACGTAAAAATACAGAACTACACAAGCATTAAGAATAGCTCTGGGTCTGGGGAATTTAACTCAGTGGTTCTGGATCCTGCCCTGCAAGCAAAAGGGCCTATGTTCAAACCCAGGTGACCACATACAACAGTGTTGGGTGTGGTGACTCATGCCCACCATCAATCAAAACCACACACCACAGTGCTGGAAGTGGTGGCTCATGTCTGTAATCCCAGCACTTGGGAGGCAGAGACAGGAGGATTGCTGTGAGTTCAAGGCTGAGCTCAAGGCCAGCCTAAACTACAAAAGTGAGACCCTGTCTCAAAAAAGAAAAAAAAAAATAGTTCTGGTAATATTAGATTCAGCAATCTTCCTTCTCAACCTACCAAGTCCTCTGTAATCGCTGAAGGGGACAAAAAAAAAATCTAGCTTTTTGTTGATTAATATAATGTTTTTTTTTGCTCTACCTTTAGTAAAAATAAAACTCTTATCTGAACTAGATATTAAAATGTTAAAGTGTAAATTAATGATAGGTGTAACATTTTAGCATAAATGAAAGTAGAGACATTGAATCAAGAAGTATAGATAAGCAATTTAGTCCTCTTCTAATTATTAAGAGCTAATACTAATAAAAGTAGCTCAAGGGATTGGGTGGAAGGAGGACAATAATAATGAGATCTAGATGATGTCTGAAGAAAGTCTGCTGTTTAAACCACACTTGTGTTTATGGTAGGAGGTATTTACCTTCCCCTACGTGGAGCTGAATAAAAGCTGTGTGCATGGTTGTCAGAAAGCTACACATGTGGGCAGATAAACTTTAGATGGTTTATAAACACTGAAAAGTGTGGTAGGCTGATTTCACTTAAGCAAATGTTTATTGGGACATTATTATACTTTGATATATAGCAACTCCTTCTGTGGGTAGCAATTCAGTTTTGCAGTATAAAGACACAGCAGAAATCAACTATAATAGGGAGGAAGAAAATTAGCTTCCACTAGGTTGAAAAAGGACATAGGAAGAACCAAAGCATGGTCTTAAGGATTATGAAACCACATGAATATGTTGATTTTTGACAAAGGTACAAAGCAATTCATTGGAGAAAGGAAAACTTCAGACCTGGAGTAACTGAGTGAAGAAAAGAACTTCCATGTGAAAGGTCTAAATTTTCTTAAATCACTGGTCCAGGTACTAGGTCAGGTGGACATCCATATTCAAAACAAAACAAAACAAAAATCCTTAATCTTAGTTCACACTATGTATAAATTAAGTCAATATGATCGTAAAACCAAATGTAAAACTTAAATTTATACAATGTTGAGAGAATAACAAGAGGAGAAAAGTCTTAGAGATCCAGGCTTATACAACAAGCTCTTAACATCTGACACCAAAAGACTGACACAGAAGAAAATGGATAGCTTGGATTATAGCCTCTTGCTCTATAGAAGGTTTTGTTAAGGGAATACAAATAAGAACAAGCTGTAAATGAGGAGAAAGTATAGTACTTATAAATCACATAGTCACAAAAGGACTATGGCTGGAGTTCTAGGTCTATGGCCCTGCTCCTGCCTTGCAAGTGCAAGGTCTTGAATTCAATCCTGGCTACTGCCCCCCATATAAAGAAATAAATAAAGGATGAGTCCATAGGAGAGATAAAGAATTTCAAAACTCTACAGTTGGAAAGCTAGCAAGCCAATTAGAAATAAGGTGAAAGACATAAAGATAAATTTTACTGAAAAGCATATATAGATAGCAAAAAAGAATATGGAAAGGTTTTCAACATCAATATGGATTGAGGAAGTTCCATGCAAAACCAAAATAAAGTATTACCATATACCTATTAAATAGCTAAAATTAAAAATTGTGACAATGATTTCTGATCAATGTGTATAGAAACTGGATCACTTATACATTGCTGGTAGGAATATAAAATGGTAGAGCCAGGCTGGAACATAGCTTGGTAAACTCAAAACTAAATAGCAGTCTATTGCTTTGAATCTTCAGCATTTATACTATGGAAATGAAAACTTAAATACAGAGTAACTTTACTTGAAATGTCTAGAAACCAGAATCATCCCAGTAATACAGCAGCAGATGAGTGGATAAACAACCTTAATGTATATAGAATGTACTGTGATGGTAAAAACAGTACCCCCCCGATATACATATTATAATTCTCCGAACCTTTCCGTATGTTATGTTACATGGGAAAGGTGAATTAATATTGCAGATGGAATTAAAAGTTTGTCAGATGAGGAGATTATACCGGATTTTCTAGGTGGGACAGATAGAATCTGAGAGACGCATGCTTCAAAATGGAAAAGAGGGGCCAAAGATGGGGTTGGATTGATGTGATATGACAACGACTAATTTCAGCTGAGTCAAAGATGGAGGAATAGACCAGGAGCCAAGAAGTGTAGCCTGCCTCTAAAGCTGGAAAAGTTCAAGAAATAAATGACTTTCCCTCAATATCCTCCAGTAAGGGACATGGACAACAGTGTCTTGAGTATTTCCCAGTTGCAGCTGTACAAAATACAGAGTTTTAAGCCACTAAATTTGTGGAAAGTTATTATAGATGCTACTTAGCTGTTGACTAATATATTAATACAGAAACTTGAATGAATTTTCAGTGAGTTATTCAAAGTGAGGAAAACAAGCCCTGAAATACTTATCATTATTTTATTCCATTAGGTAACATTTTTGATATGATGACGTTATAAATGGAGGACATATTTCAGGATCATAAAGAATTTAGAGTGAGAGAGGAAGAAAGAGCATGGGAGTAAAGCACAAGTTATGATAAAGGCAGAATGATAGGTTATAGTTTGGCATCTTGACTGTATCAGTATATATATGGGAACTCAAACAGTTAACCAAATTGTACAGAATTAAACATACACACAAACACATGAATAAACACAATAAAACTGGGGAAACCTAAATAAAATAGGTGGATTATATATATATATATATATATATCTTTTCAATAGTCTATAATAGCTTTTCTAAATTTTATCATTGGGGTAAAAGGCAAAGCACAAGAGATTTCTACTGTCTTTGCCTTATCATTTCATGCAAATAAATACTTATTTCTAGAATTGACTATTACAGTTGTGACTCACCTCAGTTAAAACCTACAAAGTAAGGGCAAGGCTTTCCAATCACCTTCACACTCTAGCTCTCTGGGAATGCCTGATACCAGCCATTTAGGTGCTCTCCTTTAACCACTGCTATCTTGGAATGTGACTTACATTAGGAAATGCTACTTCTCTCTGTAGTTTTAGGGGGTCCTTAATTCACCTGGAAGCTGTGTTTGCCATAACATGTACATCTTTTTGGAGAGGAATTTATGACTTCTAAGAGGGCTCTATTGCTTTCTTCTTTTTTTTTTTTTAGGTTTTTTGGAGACAGGGTCTCGCTTTGTGGTTCAGGCTGGCCCTGAGCTCAGCCTCAAACTCACATCACAATCCTCCTGCCTCTGTCTCCTGAGTGCTGGTATTACAGGCGTGAGCCACCACGCCCGGCACTGTGGTATGTGGTACTGGTTGCTGCTGGATGTGGGTCACCACACCCCGTATTGTTATGTGGTTACCGGGGAATCGAACCAGGGTCCTTGCGCTTGCAAGACAGGCGCTGGAACCACTGAGCTAACTCCCCGGCCCTCTATTGCCTTCTTTTTAAAACAAACAAAACAAATGACCACGATATATACTAAGTATGAAATTTAAAATATATTATTTTAGAATGATATAAAATAATTCTATACATGCTTAGGGGAAACATGCTTACAATTTAATAGAAAGTCTCTGGGGTCAGACTTCTGAGTTTCAAAGTCTTGATCTAGTCTATATTAGGGATGCAATCTTCAGCAATATTCTTATCCACTCTTACCCGGTTTCCTCCTCTATGAAGTGGGAAATACAATAGTACCTACATTATAGATTACTGTGAGTTTCAAATGCAGTATTTTATGTAAGTCTTTTAGCATAGCACCTGACACATGGGAAGCACTCCATAAATATTAGTTTTTAATTGTATTAATTACTGTTATATTTAAAATGGAAATAAGTAAAGGTTGCGTGTGTTGGCCGGTTTGTTTATTTTCATGGTGCCAGGACCTGGAGCTTGCTAGACAAGTATTCTATTACTGAGCACCCCCCCCACACACACACAGCCATAACCTGATTGTTTTTAAAGGAATTTTTAAAAATAACAAGATAAAGGAAGAATCATTTAGTAGAAAGAACATTACTGTCCAGGGACTTGTTCAGCATAGACTCATTGGGTTTGGAGGTGTTACACACTCTTGGGTCCTCCATCCATCAAATGAGAGGGTTGAACATTTATGCTTTAGAATTATTCTGAGTATGCACTAGAATCAAGGTGGATGAATCCATTCAACAAGGGCTGGTAGGAATCCCTCACATGGCTGTCAGGTTGAGGTCCTCAGAAGTGAAAGTTCAGTGGGGGGTTTGTGGATTTATTCAATAGTACCCAGGAAACATGGGGGAGGAAAAAGTGAGACCGGGAAGAGGAGACAGCAAGCAAAGCACCTCAGAAGGTGGCTGAGGTCAACCCTGCAGAATGCTCTGGAGAAGGGCCCTGTAAATCACGCCTAGCATCATCTCTGTCTAAGAACTTGTGTACTTGTGCCCTACACCTGTTGGTCATTTTTAAAGGGAAGTTCCCCGGCACTATCCATTCTGGGTGAGTCAGTGAGAAATTCTGATCACAGAGATCAGCTCTCTGGAAAGAAGACGAGGGTGTTGACTTTGTGGAGTGGATGCATACAGGCAGTCAGTGTCCCTGAACCCAGAAAAGAGACCCAAAGAGACACAGGCAGAGCACAGACCACATACTCCACAGGGAGCTGCTCTTGCCTGCAGGGCACTGAGAGAACGGAGGAGAAACAGATGATATGTCACCCCACCCAAAAGGAGAGGAAACGCAAGGCTGCTGACGACCGCGTAGGAGAGCATCTTTGCCTGAATTCAGCCTCAGATATTAGGAAGGGAAGTGAAGGCGGGTGTCACGGACAAATAAAGGGAAAGGGTTAGGCAAGAAAAATAGAGAAGTGATGAGAACAGTGTAACTAGATACAAAGAACATGAGATTCAAAAATTTAAAATAAGCCTGTATGGCTGGATTAACAGACAGAAATGGCTGGAGAAGACGTTGAATGCAAGCCAGGCAATAAATTGAATTGCGTAAATTGAATTTTAGCATCCTAGGGTCTAACACAAGTGAGACAGAAACCAGTAACAAACCACAAAGTGTTCCCCCACTTCTTAAGTTATAAACTAGTTTCCTGTTACTATTCCTAAGTTAGAGCGAAAGTCATTGAAGATTGGTAGTCATTTCTTTTTAATTTGGGAAGGTATTTTATTGTTTCAGTTTTTTTATTAGTACATGTTTGCAATATATAATGATTATTTTTCTAAAAAAAACTGAAGTTAAGTAAGTTTAATTTTTCGGTTTAACCTCAGTGTTGAAGATAACAGAGAATATGGAGATTAAGAAATAACCAAATATATCTTTGTAATTCAGTTTAAGATACAAGAAATCTAAATAAGAACAGCTTCCACAGTTGATTGTTTTGGTAATGCTATGGATTTTCCTCATTTTTCTGTCAGAGTAGTCTAAGTTTCCTGAGTTAAATCTATAGATTATGATTTAGATTTGTTCGGAGACAATCTGTTCTAGTACAATTTAATTTCATGGTCAAATGAGGATAATTATTCCAAAAGCTTTCTGTCATAAGCCGCTTGATTTTTATTTTTTAGTTGAAAATGTAGTCTCTTTAAAAGCTGTTTTGTGATTTTTTTTTTTTTTTTTTTTTTTTTGGTGTGGATACAAGAGAGTTTTGGGCTAGTATTGTCTCTGACTTGGTTTCTTCCTTTCAACTGGAGAAGTCAGAAATCTCCATCTGGAAATCGGAATCTCACACAGAGTATTTCACTTAAATTAGGTAACTACCCTTCTCTCAACCTGAGTAAACCTATGTAAACCTTTGCTTTTTTCCAGGTTTATTGCATCAGACTTTTAAGTAATGTATTTGAAATTTATTTTATTGACTTATAGGAACAGTTACAACCTTATTGCATTTGTTTTGCATAATTAACAAGCCATTATTCTCAAACTGTAGTTATTTTGGGCCATGCCAGAGACTCTTATCTTAGCCTCACAATTTAGAATTTTAGGTCTCTAAATTATCAAGATTATAGGTGTAGTTCAGGGTATGAAGATTGGAATTTAATGTGGAACAATATTCTTTACATTGTAATACTAATAAAATAGTTCAAATGTTGATGTAGTGAGTTTCCATCAGCATTTTATTTAGAAATAGTCCTTCATGTATTATATCAGTTCGTGTTTTATTTTTAAATAGTGAAGGTGTCTCTTAGCTATTTTCATTTGCTATTAACAAAATACTATCTGTAGTTGGGTAGTTGATAAAGGCTTTGCCTTGGATCACTATTCTGAATTCTAGAAGCATGGTATGAGTATCTGACAGGCTGCTGACAAGGCCCTCATGGCAGAGCAGTAAAGGGCAGACGGCTTTGTGCAGAAGAACCTATGTGCCCAAGAGAAAAAAGGGATCACCGAGAAATCTAAACTCACTTCTGTATTAACCCCCTCTCATAGTTACACTGAGGACTAAACCTTAGGATGTGTCTTGGTGGGGACAAACTATACTCAGATCACTATATTATACTCAATGTAATTTATTTTCCTTATTGGGGTTTAATTTAAACCTCTGATAAAGCTAGAATTTGGATTCACTAGAATCCAAAAGCAAGGTATAGACTAAGCCCCTTCCTATCATCATCTGCTTACATGTGGGATCAATTCGGGAGGAAAGAGACTACACTCAGACTGTTTTGGTTATTTGTGGGATCTTTTTGTCTCCTCCCGTAGGAAAGAATGTTGTTTAGATTCTTTAAATAAGACTTGGATTTTGATTAGTTTCTCTTAAAGAATTTCACATGGCACAGTTGTTTGGTTACATTATCCTACTTCCTTTCTCTGAGTTTATAGCATTTTAATTACTGTTTTAATCTTACATTTTATATAAAGCATCCATAATTCCCTTGGTAGATAGACCCCATACAACTAAAAAGTGTCATTATTTTGCATTTCCCAGTCTGTTACTGCTTTGATAGATTTCCTAATCCACCCTTCAAAATAAAATTGCTATATACACTGTGTTCTTTTTAGAACATTACTATCATGAGTGGGAGGAATATTTTAGGGTAGGATAAACAGTAATTGGCAGGGAGCTATAACATTGATTTGTACCAGCTTTATGTCTGACCCATTGTGAAGATACTATGAGAATAATGAGTGAAATGAAGGGAGTGC
The DNA here is from genome assembly GCA_004026965.1 of Petromus typicus. Classification (NCBI taxonomy): domain Eukaryota; kingdom Metazoa; phylum Chordata; class Mammalia; order Rodentia; family Petromuridae; genus Petromus; species Petromus typicus. The sequence goes on along the minus strand of PVIR01028492.1, from coordinate 9,106 downwards.
TAATTTGCTAAAATTTACTGGGAGAAAAGATCAAAGTGATTAGGGTTTTCGAGGCAGCACCTTAGCAGTTTCCTGGTACACTCTCCGGCTCCCATAGAAATACGGACACTGGTTTCAGAGTGATAACATATTTGGGTACAACAGGCCAACAAGGCTGAGAGAAAGCATTCAGTGGAAATGTATACCTATTCAGTTGGGTCAAATACCCCATAAAGTCGCTGGCATAAAAACATATAAAGGATGCAAGTGGGAAAGTTCCCTACTCCTCGGGCCCAGGCCTCTACAGAAAGGAGACTGCTAAATATCAAAAGCAACTTCAAGGTCACCTTAGCCTCCAGCTGCCTGCAATGATTTGACTGGAGAAGGATTCCCATTAGATCTCACACTGGGATCACTGGAGTTGTTTGAGAATAACATTCTTCTGGGAAGCCAATGAATGCAGAATGACTAATTACAATAGAAATGAGGCTTTTTGCAAGGTTTCTTTTTTTTTTTTTTAAACTGAGTTTATTAGTAATTTTGATACAGTCCTTTAATCGCTGAACACCTGCGATTTTCTACCTTTCCAACGAACCAACTAATCCTGGTGAGCAGTGGCTCCCAATAACAGCAATAATCTGTGATTGATAAGTGAGCCCCACATGAAGTCAGTCCTAAAATAAATGGTCTAAGGAACAGCAGCAAGATCAGCCACAATTTCAGGATTCATCCAACACCAGATGGAAATTCCATCCTTTGGTTAAAACCTTGTAAGACCTTGGCTGACTGGTAAACTTGGCAGCCCCAACTATTATAGCAATTAAGATTTTTAAATGTGAGTCAAATTATAAGCCAGAATTGTGCCAAATGTTGGCAGACAGAAACCCTGAATTTAGGTCAGGGATGTTGTTCCTTGTACCAGAGGTAATTCAATTACATCGAGCCCTGGGCATGCAGCTTCCAACTCCAAGTGACTGGATACTCATAATAGGTCTTCTCTGGGTTGAAGGATACCCTCAGGTGCCTATCCTGCCTTAACAGCCTATCTTTGGGGCGCTGACCTCAAGGAATAGCCGGAGAGGTCATCACTTGTCTTGACATTCAACTCCCTGGGAAACTGCCATGCTGAGACAAACGTATGTGAGGGTCAAATAGGCTTCTACTGCATTTAGTACAAAATAAAAAATGACTGGACATTAGTTGGTATTCTGATAACATTTAGAGGTGGAACTGTTCTTTCTTAAGGCGTAGAGCTTTTGACTATAATATTTTAATTTTAGCATCAAGTATTATGTCTTTAAAATACTACTACTAGTTACTATCATCATCATCATTATTATTTAGGTGTTGTGTTTATAAATCTTTGCCTATCAGTACATTAAAGAAAGCTATTTTGGGATCAAGGATTTAACTCAGTGGTTCCAGCATTTGCTTGGCAAGTGTAAGGTCCTGAGTTTGATCTCTAGTACCGCATATCTCAATATCAGGTGTGGTGGCTCACGCTTATAATCCTAGCATTTGGAAGGTAGAGGCAGGAGGATTGCTGTGAGTTCAAGGCTAGTCTGGTCTACATAGTAAGTTCAGGCCTAGCCTGAATTACAAAAGTGAGTCTCTGTCTCAAAAAAAAAAAAAAAGAGTGAAAGAAAGAAAACTATTTTTATATCATAGCAGGTCCATACTCTGAGCACTTTTAAAAGTGACAGTAACACACAGTTAAAAATAAACTTACCAGTGGGCTGGGGATTTAGCTCAGTAGTTTTAGCTCCTGCCTTGCAAGGGCAAGGTCCTGGGTTTGATTCTCAGTAACCACACACAACAATGTCAGATCAGATCAGAACCACATACCACAGTGCTGGGTGTGGTGGAGTTAGCTCAGTGGTTCTGGCGCCTGTCTTGCAAGCGCAAGGACCCAGTTTGATCCTGGTAACCACATAACAATACTGGGTGTGCAGACTCACCCCAGCAGCAACCAGTACCACATACCATAGTCCCAGACGTGGTGGCTCAGGCCTGTAATCCCAGCACTCAGGAGGCAGAGGCAGGAGGATTGCTATGATGTGAGTTTGAGGCTGAGCTCAGGGCCAGCCTGAACCACAAAAGCAAGATCCTGTCTCAAAACAAAGAATTTTAAGTCTGTTTGCCCTAATTCTTTTCATGATTATAGAATATGTGTGTGTGAGTGTGTGTGTGTGTGTGTGTGTGTGTATACACACACACATTTGATTTTTATTGTCATTTAATCATTGACAATAAAACATTTTCCCCAAAACAATAGCAGCTCAAAGCAGTTTGGTATGCTAGTCAGCTCTCTGTTGTGAGAAAAATACCTGAGAAAAATCAAGGAGAAAAAGAGTTCATTGTTTTACTTTACGGTTTAAGAGGTTTCAGTCTACAATCTGATGACTTTATGGCCTTCAGGCTTGAAGATGAGGCTGCACCTTCATGGCACTTTAAAGGGTATAATGGACAAAAGTTACTCACCTCATGGTAACCAGAAGCAGACAGGGAAAATGCCCGGAAGGAGGGGGCTGGGAACAAGACACAGAATCCAAGGTCATGCCCCTATGATCTACTCCCTTCAGCTAGGCCTCACTTCCTGTTTCCAATACCTCTCAACAGTGCCATCAAATTGTGTATCATTCAGTGGATCAATCCACTGATGAAGTTACAGCCCTCCACGCTCCACCTTCCCAAAGTTCCATCTGTGAAAACATGCACACTCAGGGAGATATTTTAGGCCCAAACCATAACACCTTGATAGTTCGAAGAGACACAGGGAGGGAGGGAGGCAGATAGGGAAGGGAAGGAGCGGTGAAGAGGAAAGAGAGAGGGAGAGAGAGAATTATAATTTACTTAAGTACTGGAGCCATCTCTTCTCTTCTCCCTAACTGTAGTGAGATCCATTTCATGCTCTGAATCTCAGATTTTCCATCCACAAACTGGTGAAGATGAAGCAGATCATTGAGCTAAAGCATTGCCTTCAGTAATGCCAGCTCGCTGAGAAAAGGCAAGTGAAGGTTCATATAGAAGGACTACCTTGCTAGTCCTGCCCTGTTAACCGCTGGACCAGAGACAAGAGGGAGTCAACAGGCTATGTGTTTACTTTTTCTGAGTTCATTAATTTTATAGCATCTTTTTCATCCCTACCAGTCCTTAAGACTGTACATGCATCTCTAGTTCTAGTGAAAGAAGCATTTCAGATGAGTGTCATGTCAAATTTACACTAAATGGAATAGGTCAGAGGGACCGATTTTTAACATATTAATTTTGTTAACAACTAGCTTCATTGTTCTCCCAAGGACCAGCCATTGTGTATTCAGCTTTACGCTGAACTCCATGGACATAGAGATGGGAGAGCTGGACTCTAGATGCAAGGAATTTGTAGTTCAATGGCTCCAGTGAAGTTCTGTACAATAAATTGTAGTTTCTTTACAACTTACATCAGTGTCAGTGAAAAATATCTTTTAGCCAGTGTTGCAGATAAAATAAGCAGAGCTTCGTCACAGCACCTAATCTAATATATGAAGGAAATCTTCCAGTAATTGCTGCTGCTCTGTTCTTAACTGCCTTCTGGTGCTGTGTTATTCCTAACAGGGGCCTGGTGTTCACTCAGATGGGAAGAACTTTTTATTCCACAAAGCCAAATCTATGCTTCTGCTTTCTCAATACAAAAAAACTCCCAGATGTGCTTAACCAACGTTCTGTGAAAGAGGAAAGTAACAATCTTATCAAGAAACCCTGAAGTTTTTAATGTAGTTTTCCTATTTCCAATGTTTTTTAAGGAAAAACCTTGACACGGGAACATGACAGCATTTCTATGAAAATCCTAAAGCTTGCATGGTCTGTCATGGCTTACTGTAACCTGAACTGAGAAAACAAAAAGATGCTCTGCTGAGCCTCATGAGGACCCCGAAACCTGGGGTCTTAGATCTTGACTTGTGGTTATCTGAAGCAAAAACACTTAACTAAGAAGTGAAGAAGTCATTAAATATAAATTTTTATTCAGATGAGTAAAGTCTAACCAAACACTGATTACAGATGGAACCTTTCAATGTGGAAACTTCCAGAATAATGACAAATGAAACAAATATTTTATAGTTTCCAAATCACATAAAAATCTATTTTATCTAATTCTGGCAGCCCTCTGACAGAAGTCCCCTGGCAGAATCCTAAATTATCCTGTCTTACCTCTTGTGACCAACAGCAGGCTGTAAAGTGTAAAGCTCATGCTTTGCCCCTGTCTGACCCACATTCCCGCTCGTCACTCCTCTCGATGTGCGTATTTATACTACAGTCCAAGGCAAAGCCAACGACGTTGATTCAGGACTCAGTCATGACTTGTCTAGGTAAATCTCTTTCCTCTAAGTTGATATATTTAAAACACAGATATATTTAAAAACAAATCTCTGTAGAGAAGATTGGTAATTTTACATGGCATAAGAAAGAAATTGCATTGATTTTGGTTTAGAAAAATTGTTTATGGAATTAAACGTATTCGAGGCCCCAGGTTTCAGCCAGGCCAGGTGAGTACTTCATTTCTTCTCTTTTCTTTGCTTCTTTCCCTGTCCTCATATGGTAGCAAACACATCAAGATACCCAGTCCTATCTTCATCTTGTTCTTCGCTTTCATTTTGTTCCACTTTACCCATACTCTGCTTCAGCCTAAAGTGCATTTGATCTACTCAATGATTTGAACGGAATTAAAAGAATGCAAGCACAAAGGAATTCCTATACTGTTCATTTGCAATGAATTTTCCTGGTGGAAATTCAATAGTAAATATAGATTGAATTCAAAATGGTTCTTAAGGGAATAAAGGAAGGCTATTTGATTTTAAGAAGACTATTGCATTTTAAGGGGGCTATTAATTGAAAGTAATAGTTAGCTAGGAAGCTTTTAATAAACATTTACTTTCTATAGTTTGACAAATAAGGTTGTCACTGCATGGAGTAGAGGCAGAGCATAGAATGGCTTGTAGGGGCAGTATCCTTTGTTCAAAATATACTGAAAATGATTAATTTTACTTTTGCTAATTCAAGATATAGCTTTTTTTCCCAGACATGTGAAAGGTGCTTTCTTGGTCAAGTACATCCAAGGAGGTGATGTTTTCAGGAGACTAGTTTATAGTGAATGGGGTTCTACACATCGTTCACTGGCATTGCTGCAATTTTGTTTGTTTAAGCATTTGTTAACTGAATTTAAATTTTTTCATTTTTTTTAAGGTTTTTTGAGACAAGGTCTTGCTTTGTGGTTCAGGCTGGCCCTGAGCTCAGCCTCAAACTCACATCATAGCAATCCTCCCGCCCCTGCCTCCCAAGTGCTGGGATTACAGGCGTGAGCCACCACGCCTGGCACTGTGGTATGTGGTACTGGTTGCTGCTGGGGTGAGTCTCCATGCCCAGTTTTGTTTTGTGGTTACTGGGGATCGAACCCGGGTCCTTGCACTTGCAAGACAGGCACTGGAACCACTGAGCTATATCCCCGGCCCTAAATTTTCTCATTTTAAAATATCACTTATATCATATCCTTGGCAATGTCATTTTATGTTTTTTCTCTTTTTTTGTCCTTTCTTTTCTGGATCATTTTCCCCTAACACAAAATAGCCTTGAAATTTCATTCATTGAACTGTTCTTCATGCAGATGGGGATGGTAGAATTTGACTTACCTGAAGTGTTTTGAAATAAACTTTCACTTTATTCCTGAGAGAGAGGAAACTCAATGCTACATAAATGTTTAAACAGTTCAAGTAGAAGAGTGTGTGTAGTGAGCAGAGAATCTATGTCTCTTGAGATCCGAGTTCTAATTCTGCTGCATTTTGTGTTCACCAATTTTATTAATCCTCAGATTCCTCAGGTACTAAAGGAGGCAAAGGCTTGAATAATATCTAAAGTTAATCTTGGGAAAATATTTATGGCTTTATCATACCAGATTTTTAGAGCCCCAAATAGTTATCATTTCTCTGTTATCAAGGACAGAATAGTGCCAACCGAAGAGAACAAATACAGCTCACTTCACTGTATTTAAAAACATTCATTTTCACTTTGATTCCTACTCTTCATTGCTGAACCTGTATTCATCTCTCACCTACCACCTTCTAAAAGAATAAGACTCTCTTTTTAGGTCAGAATATTTGCAGACAGTTGTTCTGCAAAGTTGCCAACTCAGGAGAGTGGGGCAGAACTTTTTGTAATCATCTTGCTTATTTCTGAAAGATTCTCTTGTCGCTCATTTGAATGAATCAGTTGAATCACTGGGATCCTATCATCGATGATCAGTGGTCAAAGCAATTACTCTTACCTAAGGTAGCATTGAAATAGTCTGAATTTTGCATCTAACTGCCTCTGATATGGTTATTCACAAGCAAACAACAGAAGAGCCTTTTCCAAATGGCTATCATTTTTCTAAGCTCGGATTTCTTTTCTTTGAGTCTGTGGTTTTAGTCTAATTTTTTGAGCAGGACTTTGGTAAATTAAAATACTCTCATACATTTAATTTTCATCAGAAAAAATGAACTCTATGCCATATCAGAGAAAGAATAGATCATAAAAAAAAATAGAGCTGTCATGTGTAATAGTAGCATTGGCTCTGGTATCTTATGTAAAAGAAGTGGTGCTATTGCATTACCAGAAAAAATATTATTAAGAAACAGTATTCACTTTCCAGCCAGTGATTATATCTGACCTTTATCTCAGTCCATGCTGGACCAGGAAGCCCACACCATCTGCAGGTCACTACTGCTATGGGAGAGAGGGTGACCACTGTGCACAACCCGAGCAAAACTTAGGAAAAGCACTGTCAGACAAATAGTGTGCAAATCGTCTGGCAGTACTATTGACTGGCAACAAAGACAAGTCAAGAGACAAGAGACACTGAGTAAGACCTGGCCATAGAGGCTGTGATGCCATCTAAACCCAAGAAAGATGGCATAATCTAGGTATAGTTGGAGAGTGAAGGAAAAAAATCAAAAGAGAGTCCAGTTCAGGAAAATATACCAAAGAACAATACAGTTTACTACAACAGATAATCAAGATTGTACCCAAACCAGTGAAGTTGCTGCTAACTTGTTTAATTATTCACTTATGTTTATGTCTTTACTGATACTGTATCATTTTAAATATGAAATAGGAGACAGGCAGATTGTTAATCTACTTCACAAGCACCTTATAAAATTACCTGGACCAACCTGAATAATCATTACATCTCTTTCATTTTATTTGAATCATAACAAATTAGGTACCAAAAGAGTAGATAATCCTGGGACGGGTAGAGCCAAAACTGACATTATGGACATCTTAAACATCAAAGAATGGTTATTATAGAAAATAGATCCTGTATCCCAAAACTGAAAATTCAAACTTTAAAAAGTCTTTAAACTCTCAAATGTCTGAAACTTTGAGAACCCACTTAATGCCTCAGTGGGAAATACCATCATTAACTTTTCACGATAGGTCATAGTCCACACAGATACACTAAAATTATTGTATAAATCGCCTTTACACAATATGCAAGGAGTGTATGAGAGATAAATGAATTTCATGTATATATTTTGGTTCCATCCCAAGATACTTGAGTGTGTGTGTATGTGTGTGTGTGTGTGTGTGTGTGATTGTATAGGTAAGTATTTCCAATACTAAAAAAATACTTCTGGACCCAAATATTGTATATGAGGCAGATTCAACATAAACTATAAAAATCCAATGAAAATTTTCTATTCTTATTAACAGGTTTAGTAAGCAGCTATTGTTAACTAGCAAAAGTGCAAAAGGCTTTGATAATACAAGACAGCTTTGACCTCAGTGCATCTCCTCTGTTCTCTGTAGTAGTTGGTTCCAACCTCTAACAGATACTAAGGTGTGTGCCTCTAATTCATGTCTGCAAACCAGGGAGTAGTGAAGGGAAATTTGGCTTTGGGCTTGCATAACATTTTTGTCAAAGGAGACTCTCAGTAATGTGTAATTTAATTGGCTATCTGGAAACATTATCAAGAACCTACTATGTGTACAGCATGAGGCTGCATTCTTGTGGTACAGACATGAAAACAGAATAGTCAGTGTTTTGAAAGAGTATCATACACAGCATTTTCTTGTAAATGAATAAGTCTCTCCTTCGATACCTTACCTTCAGATCAGTATGCAGGACAAGGAATCTACAAGTTTCTCTCATCATCAAATATGACAAATTAGCAAGTAGAGCAATGAGATCCACAGCACGAAAGAGCATTTGGAGCTAAAAACAATTTGGTTTCAATATTAAAATTTGACATCATAGGAGTGGGACGTTCTGGTGCAGTACGTTTTGTTAAAGCAGAAGAGCAGTGACTCCCAGGAAATTGTGAGCTGTCTGGCTTTTGTTCATTTTGCTTTGTGGCAGCTTGATCTCTCTGCAAATAATTTTTTTTCCCATGGAAAACTATTAAGGTCATTGTGACATCGTATACTACAGAGTGAGGGAGAAAAAAGAAATGCATTGGGAAAAATTTCAAAATCAAGTCAAATTCAAGGGACTCTTACATAACTTATTTTTTCTGTAATGTTTTTTATAACAAAAATTCTAAAGAAAAATAAAACCTAGACTTAGAAGTGACTTTACATTAGTTAGTAAGGCACATTTTGCCATTTGTGATTCTTTGGTGAATTTTAGGTGATTTTATCACAGAAAAGCAAAAGCATTGCTCTTTGATCATTAACATAAAATGCCATGAAATTTAAATATCTAAATTCACATATCAAATATGTCACATTTCCTATATCAAGTATGTCACTCTTTTGGTGCATGTAATTTTGGACACCTAAAGGTTCATACACTGACGTCATTGCATTGTTCCTCTGTTCTAAGAAGAAAAGTACCAAACAGTCATCGTCTATTTTATACTAGTTCCTGGACAAGTGACTATAGTATGCACTACTGGCCTCCCAGGTGAATAAGCTGGGATCCTTTCCCAAAGGAGCAGAGGAGACAAGAGAAACACATTTAAATGAGATTTAAAGCATGTCATGGTAAGTGCTATAAAATACAATCAACTCTCTTTGTCTTTGAGTTCTTGATCTGTAAATTTAAACAACTAAGGATCAAAAAGATTTGACATTCAAGATCAGAACATATACTGATGTTTTTCTTATCACTTCCTAA
>PVIR01028491.1:0-21921 GCA_004026965.1 Petromus typicus | reverse complement strand
CTTCACCACCAATCCACTGAACTTATAACCAGTTTTTAAAGAAACATGATGGAAAATACTTGACGTGCCACCTGTCTTGAATTGTAAGGATTAACCTATCAGCTTAGCTATTTGAAGATTTTCAGCAGAACTTAGAGAAAGGAAAAAATTTTCATTATAATAATCTCTTCCTGATATTTGATTTTCTATAACAAAAAAGAAAGTTAACTTAAAGGAAAATATACAATAATAATATCAACATGTTTTGTGAATTGGGCAAATATTTGACTGTAATACAATGATGATTACAGTGTTGAAAATATTGGTCAACAATGTAATTTTGGTCAACTAGCACTGTCTTCAGAACATGAATAGATTATGAGTAAGATTATATTATAATATTCATATTTGTGCAGACATGTGCTTTAATCCTTTAATTGAAATTGAATTTTTCCATGTTAATATTAATAATTATGAAGTAAACGTACATTTTAAAAGCTGAATGAGGGTCAAGGATTTAGCTCATTGGTTCCAGCATCTGCCTTGCAAGCACAAGGTCCTGAGTTCCATCCTCTGTAAACGCTCACCACAGTGAGAGGTGTGGTGACTCACACCTGTAACCCCAGCCCTGGTGAGGCAGACAGGAGAAGTGCTGTGGTTTTGAGGCTAACCTGGGCTGTGTAATGAGCTCAGGGCCATCTTGAACTTCAGACAGACCTTGTCTCAAAAAAAAAAAAAAAAGTTGGATGAAATGGATTTAAGAGATAGTTTGTAGTTTTAAATTGTTTGGATTCCATGGTTCTTAGCATAGTAATAAACAACTGCTGGCAAGAAAAAGTTTTCACACAGGAAAAATACCATTTCTAAATGTTTTTTAAAGGTGAGTTCTGATAAGTTTTCAATGAACAGTTCATATGATCTTATGCAAAACGTTTTAAAGAAGGAGTTTCCAATTATTCTATTGGAAAGGATATTACACTAAGGATATTCTAGTAGTTGGAATCTACACTAGACAAGGGCAAGAGAAACAATGAAAAGTATTGAGCCTTTACTCTTCTGAATGCAGATGCAAAAACCCCTGAACAGAATATCAGCAAACCAAATCTTGTAGTGTACAAAAGGCTTATACCTGGAATTCAGATAGATTTAATATAACAAAAATATTAAACATTCTACACTGAAATAATGTGTTGGAGAATACACAGAGCTGATGTATATATTTACATGATACTTCATGTATGATTAAATGAGAAAACCTAGTATGCTTACTACCTCAATAGATGGGGGAGATAATACCATGATAAATTTCTTAGATTAGGTGGCAATATTTCAAGTTAGCATAATTCAAAATTTGAAAATATAAAATTAATACAACTGGCCACCATTTAATATACTTGATAGATCACTTCTGTGAAAACTCCTATTTGAAGTCTTCAGTGTTACAATAAATAAGTAGCATAAATATTGAGAAAGAAGAAATACAAAATTCATTATTTTTAGACAGCTATGTAAAATTTAACAAAGTCTGTATATTACAGTTATTGAGGTAATGATATATATTCAGTATTCATAAAACTGTTTCATTTCTATATGCTAGGAATGAAGCTCAGAAAATAAAAATTTAAAGAAAACGCTTATTATAGCAATAAGACAAAAACTTAGAAATGAACTCAGTAAAATGTGTAATATTTATAGAATCTAATAACACTATTTGACATAAAAGATGAAGATGCAGTTAAATTGAAAAATATACCAGTTAGATAAATAGATTGACATTTAATTTTATCAGACCTCTAAATTTACCCTCTAAATTAACTATTCAATATAATTCCAATATAAATTAGAACATTTTTCTATGGAACATGATAAGGCTATTTTAAAAAAGTGATTTGAAAAAAGAAATAGCCAATACATGTCTCACCAAAAAAAAAAAAGTAAATTGTGCTGAGTAACCAGATACCAGTATTGATTATAGAGCTATGGCAATTAAAGCAGTATAATATTAATGCAGAAATATAAATGAACTAGTGGAACAGTACACAGAGCTCATTAGCATATATAAGTTGAACTTCATGAATGACACAACTGAAAAAGGGACTGTGCAGTAAAAAGCTATACAGATTAGAAGAAAAAAGATTTTTAATCTTTACTCAAAGAGCACACGTGTGCGCGCACACACACACACACACACACACACTCCAAATCCAAGTTGATTAGTAAATTAAATATAAAAAGAACAACTTCAATCTTTTAGATCAAAGTAAAGGTGAAGGATTTTCTAGAGAATACAAGATTATATTGCCATGAAAGATTAATAAATTTATCATATTACATTAAAAATGTTTATTAAAAGACTTCCTAAGAAAACAAATAAAAGTTCAAACTGACAGTAAATACTATTTGAGACCAAAATGAATACTCTAAAAAACATATAATGGAATACACTAAGAAAACACACTCCTGTAGTAAAATAGTTAACAGACTATTGCTAAGGAAGAAATACATGACAACACATAAAGTTTTACAAATCAAATCTCAAATGAGTTAAACTTTATGCATAACTAGGAAAATCTGATAGAAAAAATGGTTGGAAAGAATTGGAGACTCATGCCCAGCAGCAACCAGTACCACATACCATAGTGCTGGGCGTGGTGGCTCACACCTGTAATCCCAGCACTCAGGAAGCAGAGTCAGGAGGACTACTGTGATGTGAGTTTGAGGCTGAGCTCAGGGCCAGCCTGAACTTCAAAGAAAGACCTTGTCTAAAAAAAAAAAAAAAAATGACATTACAAAGTAGAAAATATTTAAAGGAAAGTGTAAGGGTGAATAACAATGGGAAAATGAATGTGATAATAATAAAGGAAAAAAAAGATTGTGTATATAGGGGACAAGGGAATGCAGGGCCGGGGGAAAAGGGAAAATATGAGAATCAAGTCATGTCATATTCTGGTACAAACTCTTAATGTTGAATGCAATTATCATGTGTATTCATAATGTACCAATAAAGATTTAAAAAAAAAAGAATGTAGGTCAGAGGAAATTCTTTGCTACTGCTGATAAAAATGAGCTGTTACTATAACCTTGGCTAGATTTGTTCCCTTCCAGTTATATTAAATAAACATATTATAATTATAGAAAAATCTAGCTGGACTTTTATGTATATATACACTTACATTAAACTCAAAATGTGAGGAAGATACATATGTAATAAAAATTATAATAATTTAAAAGCTGAAACAAAATGTATATTAGAATGGATTAAAGAACAATAGCATATACTTAAAACGTAGTGAAAGAATGAATTACAGGTCTGTGCAATAATATGGATCAATCTTGGTAACAAAGACTCAGTGTTATGGTTTCTGTCTAGATATCCCTCCAAAGGCTCACATACTCATAGCCTGGGCTATGAGGAGATGATTAGGTAATGGGTGTGTGACGCTCATCAGTAGAGTAGTCATTAATGAATTTATGCCTAAATGTGATGTTGGGAAGTCAAGTCTGATTGAGGAGGTTTGTGGGTCATGAGGAGTGTGGCCTGGTGGGGTTTGTCTCCTTCATTGTCCTTGATCTTTTTCTGCTTCCTGATGCTATGTCATGAGCAAGATCCTCTGCCAGACCCACCTTCCATGTCACTCTGTTCTGGAGTCAACTGACTATTACCTTAAGTCTCATGGAGTGGAAGCTAAAATAAACCTCTCCTTTCTTAAATTCTGGGTGTCAGGTGTTAGGTCCCAGTCATAAGAAAATTACTATGATAGTCAATAAACGAGTGATATTATACTCTACAAAAGTATGATGCCTGTTTTTCTATAAATATAAACAATAAAAAACACATTTGCATAAAACATATATATGTGTCTATATGTTACATTTCAATAGATATATACATTTATACATGTATATATATAAATATACATAGTTTATACATGATTTGTATCCTTATAATGATTTTATATGCAAGTATACATATACCTATAAATGCCTAATCAGAATTATTTTTATAAAACAAGGAAATATAAATATATAATTCAAAACAATGAAGATTTTGTAAAAATTTATTAATATGTAATACGATGAAGAATTCATTCCATCAATTAACAAAGAATAAATATAACTGAGTTATACATGAACCAAAGTTGATAGTATTTAATTAACCAAAGATTATGATTAAACATGTTCTGTTTATTGAAAATCCATGAAAAATAAGAAAATATGATAAAGAATAACATTGTAAAAACCTGGGAATATATAACCAATAGAACTGCTCTTGAGGACCAAAACTTTAGCCTAGTGGTTCCAGCACCTGCCTTTTAACCTGGTAACCACATACAATAATGCTGGATGTGGTGACTCATGCCCCCTAGCAATCAGTACCACATACCACAAAGTGGTGGCTCATGCCCACAATCCTGGAATTCAGGAGGCAGAGGCAGGAAGACTGCTGAGTTTGAGGCTGAGTTCAGGACCAGCCTGACTACAAAGTGAGACCGTGTCTCAAAAAAACCCAAAAAAGCAAAAACCTGCTCTTGATATTAAAATGTATTTTTGAGCATAAAAGTATTAAGGAATCATTATGAGATTTACGGTAAATCTCACTACACAAAATTTAGCATTTTTAATCATCAAAATTATTGTCAACAGTTTAAGAGCAAATACTGACTAAGTTGAGAATATTTACAAGTGAGTAGTAGGCACATTGATGAAACTTTTGGTATATTCAGAGCCTTTTGATTCAGTAAGAAACACATGAGCATCACAGTACAAATATGAAAAATCATCATCTATGGGGTCAAAGAAAAGCTATGAATAACAAACATGAATTTGAGAAATATTTCCATTAAATGAGTATAAGCAAGACAACAAGTTTCTAACATTTTATGCTATCAAATAGTTAGAATTGTTTTCTAAAAGGTAATATTTAATTTCGTAAAGCTCAGTATAGCTTAGTATAGCTGCTTCACTGTACTATTGATGAAAGATAAAGCTGACAATATGGAAGCGTGAACATGATGTGAAATTGCTTCAAAATTTAATCTTTGTAAGTGTTCTAAAAATAAGTTTATTTATTCTGTAAACACTTGTGTATGACTTTAATGTACTGCCTACCACAAAGCACTAGCAATGCAGTAGAAAACTGAGTGAGTTACTAACCCAATGGAGCTTATTGTAAAAAGAAGAAAAGTATTAAACAAATTCATAAAAACCAGGACAAAAAGTGACTATATTATAAATATAACACTCACAATGCCATGAAGGCCTACAAGAAGAATTAGACCTCTAGACTTAGGTAAATTTTCCTTTCAAAGGGGTAATTGACTTGAAGAATTAAGGATTAGTTAGGTGAAAAAGTTGATTTCTAAGAAGAGAAACTAATGACAAAGACCATATTATGGGATCTCAGGGAATAAAATAGAACATTTTGAATGAAACTGAGATTCAGGCGGCAGGAAGATTCTCCAGGGACTGTAGATCATAACATAATCTGTGGTCCCTATTGCAAGAGCAGCCATGTAATTTTGTAGACCATCCAACCCGCAGGATGGAGGGAGGAGATTAAGAGAGATTATAGGAGTACCTTGAGGAGCCTGAGGCAAGTATATAATGTGATGTTAATTTGACAAGGAAAATAAATGGAAAAGTCTGTTTTAGTTTTATTTTTAAATGAAAATGTTCAAAAGTCTTTTAAGCTATATTTGAATGATGTGACATTATTGAGTTAGCCATTGAAATTTGCTTCTGAGGAACACTAAATGATCCGGAAAAATATGTAATGATACAAGGCAGAATGAAACACCAAATTTATAGGTTGTACCATCATTTTATGGGGACACAAACACCAAAGGGAGTAGAACAAAGAGAAAGTGGAAGTAAAGGAGAGAGTGAAGACAGGAAAGGGGTAGAAAAATCTGTAAACATGTTTATTGAGAAGTATAATAAATTTACTAATTGTATACACTAGCTATTTATTGCTTTCAATGTCAGAAGAAGTATGATATATAATTAAGTTTACACTTCTGTTAAAAAAGAAAAGCCAATAAAAATGAACTAAAAAACTTAAGAATGACATGTGATAGATAGGCATGTGTAATTAATTTAGAAATTAGTTAGCTCACAAAACAAATATGCCACTGGGATAACTCAGATCACTGAAAGGGGTGGTCTTGGTAACAATATTTTTCAATACCAACACAAAGGCTAATTTTATCATGTTGATATTACTAAGAGATAGCTAGATGCCGGTAAAACATTACTTAAGTGTGTCTGTGACAGCATTTCTGGAAGACATTTTCATACAAATTACTAGACTAAATAAAATAGATGGCTCACACCATATGAGTGGATATCACCAAAACTGTTGAGGGCCCCAATAAAGAAGGAAAATATGGCAAGAGTGGGAATGTGAAGTAGGACATTCGTCTTCACCTGGGCTGGGCAGTCTTCAGTCCTGGCTTTTAGGATGTTGAACTTGGACATACCACCAGCTTTCCTGGTTTCCCAGGTTGTAAACAACTGACCATAGGACTGCTCAGACAAATTCCTGTAATAGCTCTCTTCTTATATATCTATCATTCTCTCAAGAATTATTACTAATGTAACCACCAAAAGCAAAGTTATTCATTAATTGTTTGAAGCATTTGTTGATCCATTGAGAGTCATGATTCTTGTGAAGATTTGCAAATCAAATACAGATGTCTGACTGGGTACTAGACCAGAATCAAATGGGGTAATCAGCTTAATTTGTATGATTTATATGTTTTTCAATTCCTGATCTTTATTTCTTTCCTGCTCTTGGTTTATGACTTTTGTTAATAAATAATATGAGTATAAGTCAACATTGCCAAGCAACTAAAGCCACAAACTATCGAAACAAGGTGTGCAGGTTTGAATTACAACTCTATACTTTTTAGCTATGTGACTCAGAGCAAGGCATTTAATACCTCTATTTCAGAATTTTCCTCTGTAAAACGAGGATAATAACATGACCTGCATAAGATTTGAAAAGTCTTGCAGTGATAAGGGACACAGTCTTAGAGTCTGGAACATTCTTAGTGCCTCTTCTGTATAGAAATAAGCCTAGAAATTCCATCATCATTTTGCTCTGAATTCAGGAAAAGCTGAAGATTCTATATAGTCTCAAATGTTTCCTCAGAATACAGAAACAAGAAGAAAAGTCTGGAGCATTGATATAAATTGGCTCACTGACTGTCTTTGTAATATATTTTTATCTTCTGAAACACACTCCAGGGAAGGATGCATTGCATATAAAACCAGTCTCTCCAAGCTGGTAATGATTATTTATAAAGAGCATATATTTATTTACTTATTTCATTACGTATGTTTTCTATTGATTTACTTCAATAGCATTTTACTTAAATCTTCCAATGTAACATTCTGCAAAGGATTTAAACATGCTAACAGATAACTCTATATATAATTTTTTGAACAGATTTAATTATTTAGTGATTGACAGTAATGTATGATCATTTTTGCTCTCTGCTGAGATAAAGTGGTCCTACAAGTATCACCAGAAATAAAGAGCAGAATGGGTTCTCCCGGGGATCATGGATCTTTGGGTCTCCTGAAGATTCTAAGGATTTAGATCTAAGTTCACCTCATTCAAATTTTGAAACTGGACTGAGAATTGGCCTGTGAACTTTATTAATTCTTTACTTATTTCTAAGAAATTAATGCATGAGTGATTATCAACTTTCAGAATTAAACATTTTAAACTACACAGAGTAAAATAAACCATAAAGTTCCATTCCACACATTAAGTTACAATGAAAGAAATCACATATATTACTTCTTGGATGCGCTGATGTTACAACCACCCATGTTGCACAGTTCTTCTAAAAGGCATTGAGCTCCTGAATAAATCTTTAAATGAATGGATGATTGTTGATAACATAGTATTAATAAAAATTTTTGTTTTGAATATTTTCTGTGCACAGGATCAGAAATCAAAGTTAGAAGGGTATGAGAGGGCTTTGATACTGCTGGCTATTCATTCACAGGAAGACCAGCTCAGTAAAAACTTCAATTGTCAGACTGCCTTTACTGGAAGCATATCAATTCATTCCACTCTAAATATTATGACATTCCTTCCTCGCTTGTAAAGTTGGAAGAAATTTCTTGGGAAGAAATAAATGAGTAATTGTTTTTAGGTCTTTGGAAACAGTTATGAATTGCACCAAAGGCAGCTGCAGTAATGTAAAATTGTTGGGCACTTGAGCAGATAGCATTTACTCTGTGTTTCTGTCTGGTTTATCACACACTGAAGATTTAACTTGTCTCCAAGTACCTTTGCCCCCAGAGTGTTACTGAAAGAGTTCTAGAGCTTTCGACTCACCAAAAAGTAGACTGAATAATCAGACAGTGAGCTTTATGGTGTGCAATCCACACCCATCCTGTCCGATCCATAACACTGTCTAAAGAACTTTCCACATCGTGGAGACACAATACCCAACAACTGCAATTTAAAGGAGGAGAGTTTTGGTTCAGAGTTTCTGTAAGTTTCAGTCAGTCATCCTTAGTTTCAAGGCAAGACAGCTTGGCAGAAGGTCATAGCAGAAGCAAAAGTGCCCCCATCACAGAGGACAGAAAGCAAAGAGAGTTCAGATACAATCCAGGAAGGGGCATACAACCTTCTGGCTCACACCCATAGTGACACAACTCTTTTAATCAGGATCCATCTGTGACAGCAAGTCAGTTATAATGCCTTCATAATAAAATTATCTCCTGAAGTTCCTGTCACAAGACTTTAGGGAGACATATAGATATAAACTACAATATTCTGCTCTTGGACCCCAGAAGACTTACACACATTTTTTATGCAAACTGTGTCTTCATAACATTTAAAATTCCAAATTGTAGAAGTAGTGGTTACAGATAGCTCTTGACCTTGGTTAAAGGAAGTGACTTCATCCAGTTTTACTTCGCTGGAGCAGTCTGTATTCAAGATGGATTTTGGATGAAGGCACAGAGGCTGAACCTCATGACCTGTATTAGCCATTACTCTGAAAGATCTTTCCCAGCTCTAGAGCTTACTGGACTGGGTGTTGGACTACAGTGTAGTTCAACTTATCTTTCTGTCAAATGTTGTTGCTTTTCTTTCCCCTGTAGGAGTTGTTCCTAGAAGAATTCTCTTCCAAAATTTGTTGCAGACTCTAAGTCACAGGGAATCTGTTCTATGACTTCAATAAAGGTAGCATAAGGTAGAATATAATGAGAGAATATGGAGTTGATTCTTCCCTGGGCCAACTGGCAAAGACAGATATAGTGCTTAGAGATCCCATGTGTTGTAGTGGTTGATTGTTAACACTTTTACTAACACTGAACCAGGATGAGGTTCTACTGAAAGAAAATGCACTAGCCTAAGAGTACCTTGTGCACTGAAAGGATTCTGGAGGAATAGTAATTTAAAGAATGTTGCATCTAGCACCTTCAGCTTAGTAGTACTGGGCCATTTAAAGTAAAGAATTACAGTACTGGAATTAATTGATAATTAATTAAATCTGAACTCAGAAAGCCTGAGTGCCTCAAAATAGTCTCAGTTCTTGAAGCTGGAAAAATAAACAGCTTTGTAGCAATAGTAGAGAGCTGACTTCTCAGATGTAAAAGACTGAACATAGTAGAGAGCTGACTTCTCAGATGTAAAAAATTGAACATGTCAAGATCAGAAACCTTTTAGGAGAACATGGAATCTTTATTCTAGAGAGGACCATCTGAGCCAAGTATCAAGAATTCCAAGTTCCTAAATCTTCCCATGCATCTGAGTCCATAGCAGGGGCCCATAGATCCAAGCTTCAGGCTAGTTCCTCCTTCTGCTTTGTGAGAAAATATCTATAGTCAATTTATAATATAACCTTCCCAGGTGCCGGGGTCTCACCGCTAGGTATGGCGGTGTCAGCTGGGCAGAGCAATGGGGTGACCGAGCCGAGGGGCTAGAGTGAGAAATAAGTAAAGACAGGACAGCGGGACTTGGAAGGGATCATCAGTCAATACCGAATGAGTGCCGCGTTTATTTAACAGCCTTCTTTTATACATTTCTTAAGTACCGCCCTTGAGCCGACTAACTTCGTTCACGGGTACAGAAAAGAAAAAAGAACTGGTGGGCGGGGTGCACTGACAATATTCTTAATTTAATCTGGCATGAGGGTGTGTAAGGGTTCTTAGTTTAATCTGGTATGAGGGTGTGTAAAGGTTCTTAATCTGGTATGAAGGTGTGTAAAGGTTCTTAGTTTAATCTGGTATGAGAGTGTGTAAAGGTTCTTAGTTTAATCTGGTATGAGGGTGTGTAAAGGTTTTTAGTTTAATCTGGTATGAGAGTGTGTAAAGGTTCTTAGTTTAATCTGGTATGAAGGTGTGTAAAGGTTCTTAGTTTAATCTGGCAAAGACAGTAATTATCCTTGAGGAAAGTAGACAATGTTGGGCTCTGATGCAAAAATCAGGCCGACTTTTTCTCTCCTGCATGGGCAGCCATGACACTGTAGGAAGCGGCTCCCAACACCCAGGGAAGCACTGCATCTGCTGAAGAAGGAGAAGGAATATACATTAAAGCATCAGTAAGACCTAGTCAATGTATATTAGCAGAAGGCAGGAAAGCTTTTATGAGATCTGCTTGTGAGGTGCTGAATCAGTAGAGCAGATCATGAAGTTGGATAAGTGAGAGCTTATTTGCAGCTGTCCTGGGACAAAAGGTTTAACTTCCTGGCAAGAACCTAGGAGAAAGTGTTGACGTACTAATAGAGTGCTCCTTGAAAGCTGTAAAAAAAATCTCTTGGCTGGGGATTTAACTCAGTGGCACTGTGCCTACCTTGCAAGCATAAGGGCCTGAGTTTGATCCCTGGTACCACCAAAAAAAAATAGTTTTGCTCTCACTGAAGGAAAACTATTAAAACCACGGTGACAGATAGTTGAGAAAGGGATGAATGGGCCTAGAGAAATATTGTAGAACTAAAGTACATATGAATGGATACCACTTGGGAGGGCTAAAAAGATGCTGCTCCCCAAAGCAACAGAAGTTGCACTGGTGAAAGGAATATCAATATCATTGAGAAGCTAAATGGCTTTCTCTGTAGCCCAGGACAGCAATAGAAGGAGATGATGTTATAGAATTGAAAAATGGAATTAAAATAGATTATATTTTTCATCATCATGGCCAACCTGTGCACATGAACATTAACTATAATAAGAGATGAGACTTAGAGTGTGTCCAGTAGAGAGTTTTGAAGTGATTAATAAAACAGAAGATTACTAGGAAGAAAGAAAAAGAAGTGACTAATCAGCTACTACTTATACATAGAAAATAAGTGAAAGTTAGGAGATTGAGGACATTTGACTATATGAAAATGACAATCCCTTCCCCAATTTTATGATCACATATCCCTAGGTGCACAGCAGAAAGAACTTCCACTTCATGGTAAACTTCATGGTAAACACATTTGAATTAAAGGCCCAAGTTCTTGTCCCAAAGAAGCCCAGAGCCACTTATTTGTGAACAGCTACATTGGAGAAAGGGAACTATACTGATGTTTCAAGGATTCTTGGATATAGGGTTTGAGGTGGTATTGAAACCCAGAAATGTGAAGAACTTGTTACAAACTCCTCTTAGAATATTGATTTTTGGGGCTGGGGATTTAGCTCAGTGATTCCCGTGCCTGCCTTGTAACTGCAAGGGCCCAGGTTTGATCCCCGGTAACCACATACAACAATGCCAGGCATGGAGACTCACGCCCACCAGAAATCAGTACCACATACCACCGTGCTGGGCGTGGTGGCTCATGCCTGTAATCCCAGCACCTGGGAGGCAGAGACAGGAGGATTGCTAAATTCGAGGCTCACCTGGGCTACATAGTAGGCTTCAGGCCAGCCTAAACTACAAAGTGAGACCCTGTCTCAAAACAAACAAACAAACAAACAAAAACAAATAAAAAACAAAACATAGTCTCTGCTATGTAATATGCAGCTATAGATCTGCAAATGTGTTATTTTCCATCTCTGCCAAAACAGAGGATTAAGTAAAGAGAAGAAAAATAGTGTAATGGTAATTTAAAAAAGGAAAAGCCTGCATACATAGGGGGTGGGGGATTATAAAGTGGGTGGGTAGGAGAATGGGAAAAATGAGAATTAAGTCATGTCATGTCATATCATATACTGGTACAAATTTTCAATGCAGAAAATGACTATGATGTGTATGTATAATGTACCATAAAGTTTTGAATAAAAAAGCAAAGAAAAACAGAGGACTAGAACCAGCTAACATTCACATGAAACAAGATATATGATCTTTATCTGGTTACATTCATCTCTAGCCACTTCTTAATGTAGTTCCAAGGGATCTGTACTACGTATATATTCTGCAGTATACTGCATCATCTCACTATGCTGATGTCTCATGCTAATTTCATCAAATGAGGAAGAAGTGGCAAGTAGCATCTTAATGGCTTCTGTTAAACATGTGTGCTTCTCAATAAGTTGTGAATACTCTAGAAGTGGGAGATACAGCAGGGACTGGAAAATTAATGAATTTCACAGTGGTTAGAAGTATGAATACATGTACATAGACTGCTCTCTAGCAAGAGGAGGTGAGGCCTGCAGGTCTACTTTGATGATGGCGGAATGAGATATCCCTGGACCACATGCAGCACAGCTGTGTAAAGCAAGGGTGAGACACACACCTGAGGATGTGTGTGTCCGGGCTTGTGCCTCCTCCCTCGTAGGCATCAGTGTCTGTAGTGGAGGCTGGGGACAGCTGTGTGCCCTGGCACACCAGTCTATCCTTTGTCCCTTTCTTAGGTCTTCAGCTCTGTGCAGAGCTTTGTGCCTTGCTGGGCAGGTCATGGCCAGCAGCTGGCACCCATTAAGTGATGGTCTCTCTCTGTTTCACTTCACACTGGCCAGGACCCTGCCATGTGTTCAGCCCATGATTGCACCAGATGGGCTACATGTCATGTCACTGGTGAGTTGTTGAGATTTGCTTGTTGACCCAGGAGCTTAGGAACTTTCTGGCCTCTGTGCAGAAATTCTACTATTACTACTAGTCTCACTTTTAGGGAGGTGGTCCAATGAATGTGCTCCAATGACTTAAAGTCTTCTTCAGGTTCTGGGGAGAAAAATTTATACATACACTTTAGAAAATTTCTTAGACTCAAGAAGATATAAAATCTACTGGTGTTTGGTGGGACTCAAAGAGAAAGAGCTCTGTGGCAAATCTAGGCTACAATCCAAGCAGCTCTAATACTTCTGCAGTGAGTCTCAACTGAGTTTATGTGCCGTTAGGCTCTGTGGTGAAAAAAACTACCAGGCTGAACTATAGGCCATCTCATGTCAGATGGCATCTTCGTTGGCTTCTTCAGTGAAGGTAGTATCTGAGACAGCAAGGATGGAGCCTCAGCTAAATATTTCTGTTTCCATGTATCAAAATTTATCTAGCTATTGCCACTTTGAACACCAACATCCAGCAAGGAAAACATGAGCCCCAAATAGAGCAGAAAGGTCACTAAACAATGATTCCATTAGATAACTTTTACTCTGGAGAAAACATTTTATTTTCTTCCCTGCCTCCTAACACTGTCTCGGTTGACACCAACCTCTGAGAGCTACATGGGATTAAACTAATTGTGTAGATAATTAAACATCCCTCCTAATATTACATTAGACCAAAAGTACTATCTATATCAGAAAGAGCATGGTAGTGAGTCCTATTAAATGAAGGCCCACACCAAGAAATTGCCAATGTCTATATGATGGAATGGCCTTTTTAACATTTAATCCAACAGCAACTAGGATGCATTCTCCTGTGAGAATAGAACCGCCCTCCTAGGATTAACTATACATTCTTAATCACAGGCCAAAAACTACAGTCCAAAGACCATGTCCATCCTGGCACCTTTGTAGTAAGAACGCAAACATATTTTTTCATTTATAGATTGTTTATAACTGCATTCACCCTAAAATAGCAGAGCTGAGTGGTTGTGATAAAGGCTGTATGATATGCAAAGCCTAAAATACTATCTGCTTTTTGAAAGAAAGAAGTATGCTGACATATGCACTGGAATCAACGACTATCTCATGTATTAAGTAGAATATTGTGGTTCTTGAACCAAAGTGTGAAAATCAGAATAGTTCCATATACTGTCACTCCCCAGTGATCCAAATGTATACCTTAGAGTCCAGAAGCTTTCTTCCCTCAAAGACTTGAGGGTTCTAATAACCAGAAAAAAATAATGTTTACATTAGAGGATATAGTCTAAATCCTATTAAACTTTAAGAATAACTGCCATCTAGTTAATTTGGACCCTCTATTGAGCACCATCGACCTTGAACATCAGAAGAGAATAGGGTAGCTATTATGCAATGGGAAGAAGGAAAAATATGATTGGTAACAACCTGATGCCACACATGTACCTGTTGTTATGTCCCTGCAGTCCTGCTTCACACTGATAACAACGGTAAAGTCCAGTAGTCATGGATGACATTGTGACTGGAGATTTATTTCCTCATCAGTGAGTGGGCTATCCTACCAAACAAGCCACTTGTACTAGCAGAAGTGCTAAATGAAATCTACATGGGAATCTAGAAGAGACAATAGTAGATAAATGATGGAATTAATTGCAGTTAGAAACAGCAATTTAATTGGGACTGTAGTTTATCCCATTAACCTTCTCTAGCATAGTTCCCCAGAAAAAGAAACCAATCATAATCATGGAAAAGTTATTTCTAAATATATCTATAATAAGAAGCAAATGCATTGAGTGATCCATGGTTAGGAGGGTTCATTTATTTCTTCCCCAAATTTTCAGTATACTTTCATCCCATAATTCTCTTTCACTTTTTCCAGTTACATTTTTCTCCATTACCCACTTGCCAAGACTTTTAGGATCCTAGGATGTTGAGTTTTTATTTTTTCTCCTTGAAAGAGGAAAGTGGTAGTCTCAGTTTCCTCCTCCAAGTTTGCACTGAAATATCATCTTCCTTGAAAAACTTTACCAGATCATCCTACCAAAGTTATGTTATATATCACCAGTCTGCTCATTTTATCATATGTGTAATAACCATATTGTTTATTTATTTACCTTTATAAATAACTGATACCGTGTGATCATGAGTGTTTTGGAAACCAACCAGAAGATGGTAGAAGACACTTCTAGATGTGTCTAGATGGGTCATAACAACACGATCTATGATACTATGTCTTGCTCCTTGTCCCTATTTCCTTGCTTCTGCTCCACTGCCATGTATCCTGGTTTTCATCAACTAAACAGTTTTGTTCCAGCATACCCTTCTGCTATCATACTCTTGCTTTGGAGGCAATTGATCATGTACTGAATCCTCTGAAACTGTGAACTAAATTTAACCTGTCCTCCTTTAAGTAGTGGATGTTGTGTATTATGTTCCAGTAAAAGGAAAGCTAACACATACTGGAATATACACTTTATAAAAGCAAGGAACATGTCTGTTTTATTCACTCTGTTCCCAAAGACAAAAGGTGACTGGATAGGCATATGCCAAGTGTTCAAAAATATTCACTCAAGGTTAAATGAATCCAGAAAATTAAACAGATCTGTACAATGAATGTTTTTTATCATTTAACCTACACTGAGAGATTGAGGCAAATTTTTCTAATACCACACATTGAGCAAGAGTAATTAGGTAGTTAGACATCTTAAAATATCAACTCTCACTTATTTCTTATAAAATATTTCAATGATGACAATAAGAACCTATAATTTTATTGACTTGTCTGCTATATTTTGTGCATACAATTATCTATGTATTACCTCATTTATTTTTTTTAACCAGAAACCTATCATTGTTTGAATTTTACCAATGAGGAAATTAGAGCTCAGGATGGCCACATACTCTGTAAAGTATATACATCTGGTAAGTACATTCAGGACCTGAACTCAAATCTGACACCAAGCCCATGCTTTCTAACATCTCTGCTATCACATCTGTTGCTTAGAATTTATTCAGGAATATAGCTTTCTGGTCCTTCTCACTTTTTCTTTTTTCTTTCTGCCTTGTCACTAACAGGAAAGAAGTCATTACTTTAGCCAGATGGCAGCCAGATCACACTTCTCGAGAACAAACCGACTGCCTTTACAATAAAGGGCACATAAATCTTAAATGTTTAAATCACCCTTTCAACATAGTGCCAGGAAAAAATACAGGGGAAATGATTGAATATATCACAAATAGTCATAAATCCCTTGGTGTGGAAAGGTTTGAAGCAAAAGCAGAAAGGATATTTCAGTCTGTTACACATCTTGCTTCAAACTGCTGGATGAAAGGCAATGCCTTTTCCAAAAAGGTAACTTTGAAGAGTCTTAGGTGGTACTTTCAGGAGCTCAAAATACCTGACAGAACTGGGAACACCACCAAGGCACCTTCTTGGGACCTTAACTTTCTTCTTCTCTTTGTTATCATGGATATACCCATGCTCCACAAAAATATGTGATGAATGGTTTCTTGTAATGAATGAATATCCATGCTCAGTCTCCTGCTTTGTTCTTAGAGGTGATTCTTCTCCATTTTTTTGGATCATATTAAGCCTCAATAATTGTTGCACTGGAAAATATAAAACGTGCATTGTTAGATTTTCATCAAAGGAGTTAGCCAAAAAACAATGTTTGTAGGACTGTCACTTGAATTCAGGACTTAAATAACCAAATATCATAGTTGCCCTAATAAAAACCAGAAAACAAGAGATAAGGATTAATTCTTTCATGTATATACCTAACAGGGAAATGAAAAGTCAATCATATCACAGCAAACATTTGTGAACTCATGTTCATAGCAGCTCAGTTTGTGATAGCTAAATCTTGGAAACAACATAAAGGCACATCAACTGGAGGCTAGAAAAGAAGATGTGATCCTTTTATGGAACGGAGTATTACTCTGCCATAAAAAATGATAAGTTTGAGCCATTTATACTCAAATGGACTTACCTTAAAGACACACTCCTAAGTGAAATAAACAGGTCACAAATATATAAATATCATATTTTTTCTGGAGTATGAGAAACTGAATATAAATGAGTTCTAGAGTGTATGATAGATACTGTGAAATAGAAAATATACAAATAGTAATGGGGAATAGGGTTATATAATGTGGGGGAAAATGGGATATTAAAGAAAAGGAAACAAAGCTTATGTATATGGGGGTACAAGGTTACAGAGTGGGCAGGGGAATGGGAAAAATGAGAATTAAGTCATGTTATATACTGACGCAAATTTTTAATGTCAATTGTGATCATGATGTGTATATAAAATATACTAATAAAATCATTTAATTAAAAAAGAGATGAAGATTGATTGTGAACCTTTTTGCTTATAAATAATAATAGCAGAATGTTTAAGAGGCTTTCATTTACAAACAGCTAAATGGGAAACTGTAAGTGAAAGAACATTTATCATCTTTATCTTATAAACTGTATAACTGTATTCCACTAATAAGCTTCTTAAAATGAATTTATCTCAATGAAGACCAGAATTCTAAGAGTGAAACAAGGTTTTATTGGACTTTATATTGAAATACAAAGCTAACAGTTATAAAGGTGTATTTATTAAACTATTAAGTAGGTTATTAAATGAAATATACATATATCTTCAACTATGCAATAGAGTTAAGAAGAAATATTGTAAATTGTAGTCTCTCTGTGTGGAGATTAACAAAATTGATAGAATACTGTAACATCTTCCATTCCACATTTGACTTTATAGGCCAATTATATGGAATGCCATCTTTGCAAACTTCATGGTTTCATTTTTTCTCCAAATTAAAAAATCTCAATAATTATTATTATATTATAATTAATTATAATAATATTATAATAATTATTGTTATATAATAGCTCAACATTATTTTATTTTACTTATTCTCCCATAATCTTTTCATTTTAACTGTTAATTTTAAACTGAGCTCTTTTTTAAAATTCAAATCTTTATTAGTACATTATGAATACACATCATCATTGCATTCAACATTGAGAGTTTGTACCAGAATACTACATGACTTGATTCTCATTTTTCCCTTTCTGCCAACCACCCTGCAACCCCCATCCCCTATATACATAAGTTTTGTTTCCTTTTTTAAAAATTAATATCACATTCTTTTTCTCCTTGTTATTTAACCTCTTTCCTTTTAAATATTTTCTATTTCACAATATCAAGTACATCTACTAGAACTCACTTGCATCTTCATTTCCTTATACCAGAGACAAGATACAATATTTACATATCTGTGACCTATTTATTTCACTTATGAGGATGTCTTGAAGGTACATCTATTTGAGTATAACAGAATTATCCAGCAACAAATGTTGGCAAGTCTGCAGAGAAAAAGGAATGCTTCTCCACTGTCGGTGGGAGTGTAGACTCCTACAACCTCTGTGGAAATCAGTACGGAGATTCATCAAAAAGCTAAGATTGGAGGTCTCATTTGACCCGGCCATTGCCCTGCTAGGTATATACACACAAGAATTAAAAGACTCATATCAGAGTGACATATGTGCACCCATGTTTATAGCAGCCCAGTTTGTGATTGCTACATCTTGGAAACAACCCAAGTGTCCATCAACTGGAGACTGGATAAAAAATACTGTGGTTTTTCTACAGAATGGAATATTACTGTGCCATAAAAAGTGATAAGTTTGAATCATTTCTACTTAAATGGACATACCTTGAGGATATCCTCATAAGTGAAATAAATAGGGCACAGATAGGTACATATCACATCTTTTCTGTGGTATGAGAAAATAAAGATGTAAATGAGCCCTAGAATTGCATGTTATATATTGTGAAATAAAAAAATGCTCAATGTAAAATAGGGAGAAGGGGGAAAAACGATGAGATTGTAACAAAAAGTAAGGAAACAAATTTTATGTATATGGGAGAGGCAGTAGGGTGGGTAGGGCTATGGGAAAAATGAGAATGAAGTTGTGTCTTATACTGGTACAAATCCCCATTATGGAGTGCAATCATGATGTGTTTATGTAATGTACCAATAGACATTAAAAAATTTAAAAAAAAAAGATTCATATCACAGCAACATATGTGCACCCATCTTTATAGCAGCTCAGTTTTTGATAGCTAAATCTTGGAAACAACCAAAATGTCCATCAACAGGAGACTGGATAAAGAAGATGTGGTTCTTTTATAGAGTGAAGTATTATTCTGCCATTAAAAATAATAAGATTGAGTCATTCATACTCAAAAGAACTAACTCTTTTAGGTTGGTTTTCCCATCATTTTCCAACATTTTTTATTTATGCTTTAAATTTTCCAGCACTGTTTTAAATTTGTTGTTGGGAAAAAATTTGCATTGTATTTGTGTTTTGTTATTATGTACTTGAAATACTGGATAATCATCTACCAACCAATTTAACAAGGATAGTTTCATAGAATAAGTAATGGATTGATACAAGTACTGAACAGAGAAGTCATTTCAATATGAATTTTTAAATTAATAGTTTTGTGCTGACTTTTGCTTTTATAAAGAACATATTTACAAAGACTTGCTGAATAAGAATCTGAAAACTAGCATAGTGGTTTAACGAATAGTAATTATAAGGCTTCTCGTCTTTTTTTTTTTTTTTTAGACAACTGTTTTGCTTTGTAGTTCAGGCTGGCCCTGAGCTCAGCCTCAAACTTGCATCACAGTAATCCTCCTGCCTCTGCCTCCCGAGTGCTGGGATTACAGGCGTGAGCCACCACGCCCAGCACTGTGGTATGTGGTACTGGTTGCTACTGGGGTGAATCTCCATGCACAGTATTGTATGTGGTTACCAGGGATCGAACCCGGGTCCTTGCACTTGTAAGACAGGCTCCAGAACCACTAAGCTAAATCCCCAGCCCATAAGGCTTCTCTTCTTAACTTGTAGACATAACCCACATCACTACATCCTCAATGACCTTCTTCAATGTGCATGTAGCAGAGAGAATGAGAATGTGTGGGTGCCTGGGAGTACACTCTGGTATCTCTTCTGATAAGGACACAAAACTTGCAAGGTAAAGGTTTCACCTTTATGACTTTATTTAACCTTAATTACCTAAAGGTCATACTCCCAAATAATTATCACATTGCAGATTATGGCTTCAATACTTAGTGAACCCTTGATATAAAAACTCATTTGACTCCCAAGGGATGGTCATAACTCAAGTTGGTCAGTTGCTTCCGAAGTCTCTTTCTTGTATACCTTTAGTTCACAGTTTTCTTCCAGGAAGATCTCAGTCTCCTCAGAGAGACATCAGCACAAGATGTCTCAATTAACCCACACAAGAAAAGATGTTGTAATGTTCCTTCCAGAACTCTTTAAGGGTTAAGTCTGTATCTAAGATTATTTGGAAGCACAACCAGCCAGCATTCAGCTTGAAACTCAAGACTTTGATCATAAATTAAAACTAAAATTCCAATCATAATCCAAGTTGTTCATATGTCAGGCTGGTCATAACTAGAGAGTTCATGGTATGGATTTGTGAAGACCTAATTCAGAGACACAGCATGCGCTCCTATCACAGCTCCATCGTTTCCTTTTTGTTTGAACCTGGACAAGTTGTAAACGTGACTACGACTAAATCTGACAATCTATGAAATTTGTAGTTTTATTATTTAACTTGCAGGGGTTTTACATGAATTAAAGAAATATACCATGTTAAGCACGAAAATATGAGCACCTGGCAGGGAAAAAGTAGACAATGAATTTTTTTTATTATTGTTTCTTACTGATGTTTCAGTGCTAACTAAACTTGATAAGAGCCTGATTCTTGAAGAAATAGGGAAAAGGGAGCTTATGGAATGGGAAAGAGTTAGTCAAAACAGCTACCTAGAGAGCAGAAAAGAGTGCCAGGAACTTTGAGAGAAAAGTCCCATAAGTGTCTCATAAGTCTTGCTTTCCCCCCAAAATTCAAGAATCAAGGAGATAACTGGCCAAATTTTATGCATATTTTAAGCTCCAACATTATCAACTCTGCTGGTAGTCAATGTTCATGTTTTTATGTAATTTATATGGTGCTTAATTAAATATTCCTTAAATGTGATCAGCTTAGCTTTTGATTAATCAGTGTTTCTAGGTTCATCTACTACAGAGATCAGTACATTCAAATTCTTTTGAACCATACAGGCTTGCTTTGATCTCAGAGGGACACTACCGTATGAGTGTAATTTGGGTAAGTGCAATGCTTCAAATTCTCACTTGTGGCTAATAAAGACACACTCCTTGAGGAAACACGCAGTGCTTTCGAAATTGTGCCCTCTTCACCTTCCTTTAGGTTTTTACAAATGTATTGAAATTAATGTGTTTCAGTAACTTTCCCTGAGTTGTTCATTTTGTTTTGCATCATTGTTATCTGTGGGCTTTAGGCTTATTATTCTTTTTTCTTCTTTTTTTTTAAATTATCTTTATTGGTACATTAAATATACACATCATGATTGCACTCCATAATGGGGATTTGTACCACTATAAGACACAACTTAATTCTCATTTTTTCCCATAACCCCACCCACTCTACCACCACCCCATATATATAAAATTTGTTTCCTTACTTTTTTGTTACAATCTCAACATTGTCCCCTTTCATCTTATTGTACATTGAGCATTTTCTATTTCACAATATATAACATACAATGCTAGGACTCATTTACATCTTCATTTTCTCATACCAGAGAAAAGATGCGATATGTATCTATCTGTGACCTATTTATTTCACTTATGAGGATATCCTCAAGGTATGTCCATCTAAGTAGAAATGATTCAAACTTATCATTTTTTTATGGCAGAGTAGTACTCCATTCTGTAGAAGAACCACAGCTTTTTTATCCAGTCTCCAGTTGATGGACACTTGGGTTGTTTCCAAGATGTAGCAATCACAAACTGGGCTGCTATAAACATGGGTGCACATATGTCACTGTGATAAGAGTCTTTTAATTCTTGTGTGT
>PVIR01028490.1:0-21921 GCA_004026965.1 Petromus typicus | reverse complement strand
AGAAAACAGTGTTTCTATATGGTAAGTAAAATGAAGTCATTTTAGTTTCCTAGTAAAAAAGTTCAAATTAGAGAAAAATTAATTTGTCCATTAGTGATTTCTATGTAACAAACATCTTACCAATTATTATTTCTCTTTTTTTTCTTTTTTTAGGTTTTTTGAGACAGGGTCTCACTTTGTAGTTCAGGCTGGCCCTGAGTTCAGCCTCAAACTCACATCACAGCAATCCTCCTGCCTCTGCCTCCCGAGTGCTGGGATTACAGGTGTGAGCCACCACGCATGAACCACCATGCATGAGCCACCATGCCTGGCACTGTGGTATGTGGTACTGGTTGCTGCTGGGCATGAGTCTCCACACCCAGTATGGTATGTGGTTAACTGGGGATCGAACCCAGGTCCTTGCGCTTGCAAGACAGGCAGTGGAGCCACTGAGCCAAATCCCCGGCCCCAATTTCTTATCTCTATAGATTGCATGTGAAGTCATGTCTCTCTCACCTGCTGGATGATATTGATTGAGACAAATCAATTCTGGCCCAG
Organism: Petromus typicus; assembly: GCA_004026965.1. Taxonomy (NCBI): domain Eukaryota; kingdom Metazoa; phylum Chordata; class Mammalia; order Rodentia; family Petromuridae; genus Petromus; species Petromus typicus. The sequence goes on along the minus strand of PVIR01028490.1, from coordinate 21,384 downwards.
ATGGTTTCCCATCCTTTGGTATTTTATCTGTATTTTCCTTCATGGTGAAGGGAGAAGACTAAACAGATAGAAATAAACTATAAAATGTTTCTGAAGACTTGAGCTTGAGAATTTTCCTAGACTTGCATTTGCTGCAGTATTGAATTTAGTCAAAGCAAATTACCTAAGCACAGCCTAAATTCAAGTAGTAAGAAAATAAATGTCATATAGTCTTGCATAGAATGTGATTACATGGAGGAACCAAGAATTAGGGGTGTGGGTAGCCTACTATGTTTTACACGAAGAGCCTAGAAAGGAGGTGCTAAACAAGAGAAGCTGTCAAACACCAAAACAGGCCAGTTTCACTGTTGACAGGTTTGTGGAAGGTGACGCTTACAGTCACAGTAGAAAGTAGTAAGTGGAGCCTTGATTAAAATACTTAGATCAACCAGTAATCTCATGTGTAATGAAGTAGATTGGATAAGAAGTTTGCATATGAGACACAAGGAGGTAATAATCTCAACAATTCTTAAACATCAAGGCCAGCTACAATCATACAGTGAATATCAAGCCAAAAAAGCTAAGCTTAAAATTGTCAGACAAGGGTCAGGGAGAAAATGTTATATAACAGCTACAGCAGTAGACAGTGTTTGAGAGAGATCAAAGAACTATCAGGTCCTTCCTGAATGTCAAACCAGCTTCTCTGATCTCTACCTGTAGGACTAGACCAGTGAAAAATACTGAAGTGGGAACCAACATAGGCTGTGAATCCTCTATGCATCTGGAACAGAACACACTACAACAGAGAAGGAAGGATACTTCTTTTTTTTTTTTTTCTTTATTGAAATCTTTATTGGTACATGAAATATACACATCATTATTGCACTCAACAATGAGAATTTGTATCAGTACATGACACAACTTAATTCTCATTTTTTCCCATTCCCTTACCCACCCTACCATCCCCGCTCTCTACATACATAAGCTTTGTTTCCTTTTTGTTGGTGTTATAATCTCATTATTTTCCTTCTGTGTTTGGATGGAAATCCTCACTTTAAGGAGATTTTCTTAACTATGTCTTTAAATCTGATGTTTCCTGTTACAACAGCAAAACCATGGATACCCGTGGCTAATGACATACCAGAGAGACTTGAGCATTTCCCAGGGTTTGCAGTGGTCCTAGAGAGAAAACCTCACTTCCTACTGCTCACATTTACCTCTCTAAGCTCATCATGTTTAAAATCATTTCAGGTCCCCAAGATCTCTGTAGTGCTTCCTAAATTTCTCCTCACCTCTCCAAAGCACTTACCCTTTGATATTCAGGGCCTAGAACACTGTTTCTTGTTCTACTTGGGTCAACCCAGATCTCATTGTCTTTTCCATTTTGTCTATACTGTAGAGAAAATAATGTTCACAACCAACTTCATGCACTTAAGTACTGCACTGAGTGCTCACGTCTGTGTCTGTTCCTTAGGAAAGACCAGTGGCATCATTTGTCATCCAGCTGCTTGCATCATTCCATAGCAGGACTGCATTGTTTCTGTAAACTTACGCTGAAACTGCTGTCTTGTAATTCTAATCTACTGGGACCTCATAATTAATACATCACTATCTATTTTTAACCCAAGGTTTTCCTACTTACATGGAATACCATGGAGTTTACCCACTTGAACTTCATTCTGTGTTTTGCAACACTTTAAAACATGTCAACTTTTTAATATAACTTGTTATTATGATTTTATTTTCAAATTATTACTTCTATTTCCATTTAAAATTCAGTCATTATTATACTTATTTTGTTCCTATTTAATTATTTTTTTAAAAAAATTAATAACTATGCATAATACAAACAAGTTTCAGATTTTACTGTTAACTAAATATATATACATACTTATATATTTATGTACTTATATACATATATACATGTATAAAATTTTGATTCATACTAAAAATAATTACAAAAATTCATTCAATTCTTTGAAATGGCTTTGGCAATATTTTTCAAACATAATCTGATATTCCTTTTTGCCAGCACACCATCAGCTCATTATTAAAACTGAAGAAAATGAAAGACATAGAAAACTAAAGAATTTGTATGGTATTTTATTTTCTTTCAGTAAAACTATACTATCATTCAAAATGTTCACACAATTTTGACTTTTTTCATTAGTAATCAGTACTATATCCCATAACAGATACAAAGTTGAATCTGTCTAATTTTCAAATAATATTTAAATTTCCTTCTTAATAATGGTAAATATGAATGACAGCACCCATGTACTTATACTTCATAAGTATATTGTTTTTTTACAGAGAAATTGTTCGAAACAGATGTTTTACAAGAGTTTGTATATCATTTAGTCCATTTAATGAAGTTGTACTGTCAGAAAGTATTCTTAACACTTAACTAAGACCCAACAACAAATAAGATACAAAAATCAAATCCATGTCAGTGGAACCAAATAGCCACTGACTTGAGCCCAGCTCCGAGGAACTGAGGCACATTTACCCAGGAAGCAATTATGAGCCCAAGCATTTAAAGTTTCACCTGACAAGGGTAAGAGAAAATACTTCTTAAAATAAATAAAAACCAATTGGTGTGACTTGGTACAGAAAGAGGAAATGTCGTAGAGAGAGTGGCTCTTGACGAGACACACCTGAACATTATGATATAACCCAGGCTCTGATATAAGCTTGTGCAACTACCTTATCTCTCCTGGCTTTAATGTCTTGCGCTCTAGAATTACTTGATTAAATCAAATTAACATTTTCCAAAATATTTTATGCTCTTCAGTGCAAAGAAATGACCTGTGCAAGAGAGAATACAAAAACAAGAGAGGAAGAAGGAGAAGGAATAGAAAAATAAAAGAAAAAACAGAAAATAAAATGGAAGGTGCAGTACATTCTCCCGGTTCCCAGTGGCTTGAGACCACAGATGCCGGAGCCAAAACACGTAGCAGCGCTGGATTTGAGCTCTACAAGAAAGAGAACGAAGTGAAGAGCCATCTCTTGGGAAACTGTCCACGACTTCCTAGACGATTTAGTGCCAAGCAAGCAGAAAGACTTCAAGAGGAACAAAAACAGCTACAACTCCAAGCCACACGAATCCTGACATTCAGACCTGCCTCCCCTGTCCCAGGCTGAATTATATCTCCTTTGAAGCTTGTATTCTGCTCTGGCTGCACAGAACACATGACGTGTGGGTTTGGGCCCTCACTTCTTCCTACTGTTTGTGCCCCAGCCACCTATACTTTAAAGTTTAATGTTATTAAGCATTATATTTGGTATAGAGTTAATGAGTAGCCAAAGTTTAAACTTCTTGTTAAAAATTAATCTAAAAATACTTGCTAGTTGGAAATTATTTATTCTTTAAGCTAGAGAAAATTAGATAAAAAATAGAACAAGTGAGCTCAAGTAGCTCAAATGTTTAAAATAAATAGACTTTAAGAGAAGCTGAGAGCCAGAAGTTTAAGAATGTTAAAAACTGCAATTGTATTTTCTTTCTTTGGGGAAGGGGCTTAAGGTAATTATGTTTTATTAGAAGGCTGATATATATGCTCAGCCTGACCAATGGGTTTTCGCGTGAGCAGGTCTTGGAATCATGTGCTTCCTCCTTCTATCAAGCTGAATTAGCAAGAACTCAACTTTCCCGAGTTGACACCGTAGCCTTAACTTTGCTCTGAAGTTCCGTCTAAAAGTGAAATGCTGAGGGCCATGGGTCTGCGGTTCACAGTTGTTATTAACAGAAGTGAACTCAAATAGTTCCCTCAACTCTACTCCGGAAGTGAGGATGGAGCTGTACCCTTCAAGTCACATGTTTGGTTCCCATAGAGTGGGTTAAAGGAAGTGAAATTTTGAGAGGCAACCATAAAGTCAGTGTACACACACTTTAAAACTGTGCTTATGACACCGGTAAGAAATAAATCTGAGATAATTGTAAACATTTTAATTGACAGACTTTTGAATATATGTACCACACAGTTTCCTTTCCACATCCAGCATGTGCTAAAGAACAGTCTGAAAATAGTTCTGATTACACCGAGGAACGAGCCCTCTGCAGTTGGTTGGTCTCTGCAGGTCCTCCTACTCCAATAACAAACTCCAGGCTATGCCCAATGGAGCGCAGTGGTCACACTCCACACCACACTGAGGTTCGCAGAGTTGGCTGTTGGGACTGACATCAAAGGATGCAAGGGACTTACAGCTGGAGACAGGAGGTCTCACAGGAAACCAGACAGGAGTGAAACAACTCCGTGAGACAAAGCATTATACAGTGAAGAAAGGGAGGAAGTCTGGTCTGAGTAAGAGGATGTCCACAGCTGTGAAAGGAAAGGTAGGAACAGAGATGGAAGGCACGCCATGAGCGGGCGCGGAGCCCTTCCACTCCTGCAGCCTTTCCACTAGGTCACCGGAAGATGAACTATTTTTCCTACTTGTTAAACCTGCGGTGTTACTAGGCTTATTCATTCCTTATCAATTAAATGTGTCTTCTTTCTAACTTACACAATATTTTTAAAGGGTTTTAAATGAATATCATTAAAACATTGTTAAGTAACCAGTACTAAAGCTGAGAATTTAATCCAGTTTTTAAATACTGCAACCATTAGGATCTAGGAGGCCACCACTGTATTTCACAGATCAGTTGGAAATTCTCCAAAGCTTTTCTCTGACATAAAGTGTAATGTGGGAAAGTCACGTACTTAACCCACAGAGCAGAGCTGTGGACTCTTAGCTCTGAGTTAGTGTGGAAATGCGCCCGGAAGCAGGGGCTCTGTTCTCCTAATTGACCTGCCAGCTGGAAATCTTTTCTTGGCAGCTAAAACTTCCTATGGAGTTGAAAGTACTGTCCATCTTGAGCCTAAAGAGCATATTCAGCCTGAGACAATATGGTGTTCAAAATAAAAACTATGAGAGAGGAAAATAGGAATTGGAATGACAGGAAAATATCAATAACTGTGGGATTTAATTCTCTTGTTATGGTATTAGTTATCTACATTCTTAGAGAATAAAATTTCATTGTAGACAAATCACTAATACTTATCAATTAATGTGACAAGTCAACTTGTAGGATTTTTGAGATATAAAATGAGTAATCAGAAACTGACAAAAATTAAAAAGTTCTCATTTTATTTGCTAGTACATTTCTTCAGGCTCTCAGCTCCTAGGATAAGTTTCCATTTCCTTTATGACACATCTGGCTGCCTCACCCCCGGCCACTGTGAAAAACATAACAAGTTCATGACTGTGTGTTTGGGGTTCTTCTATTATCCTAAAATTTCTTCTGGGCAGCTTGCCTAACATAAGTAAAGTTCTAGATTTGGTCCTGGGCACAGCCAAAAAGAAAATGGAATTGAAAATAAGATATTGCCTCAGTCCAGCAACCTATTGGCTATGATCAAACAGAAAACTAAAAGTGCTAATAGTGATATAAAGCAATAGGTAACCTTGCAAGGTGTTGGTGAGTATGTAGTAAAACCATTACTTAAACCAATATGACGGTTCTTTAAAACATTAAAAATTGAACTACCATGTGATTCATCTACAAGCTATATCAAACTCAGTCACTGCGACATAATTTACAATAATCCAAGAAGCAGAAACAATTTTCGTGTCCATGACCCAAAGAGTAAAGAAAATGTGGTAACTGGGCCAGAGAGTTAGCTCAGTGGTTCCGGTGCCTGTCTTGCAAGCACAAGGACCCGGGTTCGATCCCCGGTGACCACATACCATACTGGGTGTGGAGACTCACACCCAGCAGCAACCAGTACCACATACCACAGTGCCAGGTGTGGTGGCTCACGCCTGTAATCCCAGCACTTAGGAGGCAGAGGCAGGAGGATTGCTGTGATATGAGTTTGAGGCTGAGCTCAGGGCCAGCCTGAACCACAAAGCGAGACCCTGTCTCAAAACAAACAAACAAACAAGCAAGCAAAAAGAAAATGTGGTAACTATGCATAATGGAATCTGCTCTGCTGTGAAAAAGAATGAAAGACTGCTATCAGCAGCACACTAGAACTGGAGAGATGATATCAAAATACATAACTGGCACAGAAAGAATAGTATTGCACGGTCTCATTCATACGTGGTCAATTTACAAAATTTGATCTCATAGAGGGTGAGAATAAAATGATAGTCACCAGAGGCCAACGAGACTGTTTTTCCTTCCTCCCTTCCTTCCTTTTGCTTTCTTGTGGACTTGAAACTATGAAATTCAAAGTCAGGACTTCCGGCAGCCTGTGTCTACCCAAATGGAAGTTCTCTTGGCACAGATGAGGAAGACACAGAGAAGAGATGGAAGTAAGTCAAGTTCTGGTCACAGCGTTCGAACCTCTGCATCTAGTCCTCCATAAAGCAGCTCTACTTTGGGCCTTTCATGTTATTTAATCTAGCACTGTATCTTTGTACATAAAATCAGCTTGAGAATATATTTTTGAATTATAAATTTGAATCAAAAATCATGATTATGCCTAGATATGTGATTCTAATTTGTCTAGAAGTTATTATGGTTAGGTTTTCTTATTACCACAGCTTCTAACCTGCAGCCTCAGGAACGTTTGTATCTAATATCATATCCAGAAATACAAATGAACATAGAGCCTGCCAAGCAGAACTGATTCAATGCCAAAAAGGGCACCATTGGACTAATACTGTCTCTGGATGAGCCACTGAAGTTCTGCTTGGCCCAGGAGGCAGAACACCAAGGATAATTACACAGCTATGAAAAGCTGTGCCAAGCAGTCCTGGTAGCTGCAAGACAACAGATAACCTCCCAGCATGACATTCATTAGCTACTGTAGTGAGAGCCTGCCGGAAGGGAGTGAGATGATAACTGAATTTTCCATCATTTTCAATCTGCCCATTACAAAGGCAACATAAATAATAGATCTTTTGGACGAGTGACTTCACACTTTAGGAATCTTGCCCAAAGTTGTAGAAGACATATATGTATTTTGCAGGAATAACCTTCGGACTACTGTGCCTTGCAGCCAGCTGTTTGAGATTTGGAAATTCCATTCAAAGGAAGACTTGAGGGAATATACTTTTCATTCAAGTGAACATTAGCAGTAAGGCAAACCTAGAAGTCTACACAGACTATGATAAAAATGACCACATGGGCCTTACTGCTGGACTATATAGGATATACTTTGTAAAATCCATCATGGGAACATAAATATAAGAAAAATAGTAAACAAAAATATTAGTCATTATGGTACAATTGTACACTGGGTTTAATGTTAGTGTAGTGTACTTAGAGGGAAAAGGGCAGAGTCAAGTGATATTTGTTTGGGCAAAAGCTGGCAAGAAAAGCCTGATTCTATTTAATATGTTCCAAACCACACTGGAAACTACACTAAGCTACACTAACCGCAGGAACCTCAGGGGAAAATCTGGGGCATTGCTTCTGCCAAGATATGAGCAGTCACAGCCTGTGGGAATTGAGGATCACTTGTGTATTTTTCTAGAGACAAGAGAAGTCTTGCTTCTGTTCCTTAGTTATGATTCTTTTTCTTGTCATTTCAGTCTTTTAGTCACTCTTGTGCATGAGGCCACACTTTCTAAAAGACTGTTGGGGAAAATTTTAAAAATATATTTGATTTATTTAATATTAATAATTTGAGATAGTTTAAAATTTAATCATATAAAGTGAATTTAATTAGATTTATAATTCAGGAACAAAATGAGAGAGACCTTGTCAAGGTTTCCATACAACAGGAAAAAGCAGATACGATTAGCTATAGGGTCCTAGTTGGCTTGCAAGCTTAAAGATATGGTGCTTTGTTCCTTCTTTAACATTGATAAGAGAGATCTAAACACATTCCACTGTGTCCTACTCTCTGCAGGGAAACTGTTTAGAAATACCCTTGAAGGCTCACAGTTGATAACATTTTCTCAGCATTAGGAGATTCACCTATATGATAAATTCTAATAGAGTTTTTTTTGTTGTTGTTTTTTTGTTTGTTTTTGGTTTTTTTGAGACAGGGTCTCACTTTGTGGTTCAGGCTGGCCCTGAGCTCAGCCTCCAACTCACATCACAGCAATCCTCCTGCCTCTCCCTCCTGAGTGCTGGGATTACAGGCATGAGCCACCACGCCCGGCACTGTGGTATGTGGTACTGGTTGCTGCTGGGCGTGATTCTCCACACCCAGTATGGTATGTGGTTACCGGGGATCGAACCCAGGTCCTTGCGCTTGCAAGACAGGCACCAGAACCACTGAGCTAACTCCCCGGCCCTAATTCTGATAGAGTTTTAGACAACATTTGAGTCAGGTTTACATTGTACACTCATTGTTTGGTTCATTGAACATCTTTTCTAAAGCAGATTTTCAGAGATGACATTAAATAAACTTCCACTTACCTGAAAAATTACTATCCTTATCCCATGATAAACAAGTTATCTTCGTAGGTGTTTTAGGGAATGAAAACACAACTACACTCATGCCTCTGGAGTGATATTTTAGATGATGAACAAGACCTGGACATTGAAAATGAAAACCACACTTACCACCTTACAGGAAGGTGTGGCTAGAACATGAGTGATGAGATTGTGGTGCAAACTGCATTTCAGGGCTGAGAAAATCCTGTGTCCTTAAGGTTTTTTTTGAAGTACAACTGAAAGTGCAATTTAAAAATCAGTGTATAATTATATGAGCTGGAGACTCTCAACCTATATCCAAAGTCCATTTCCCAGAATTAGTTTGTAGTAAACCTTCCATCTTAATGCACAAATCAAAAGAAGACTGTAATTTTATTTCCTGAGTATTACCAAGAATTGGTCATTTGTTCAGAAATATAAGCTACTCCAAAAGCAAAACCAATATTATTATTTGGGTTTGCTGCACAAACCATACACTTGTATCATGCTATGTTTATAGCTTCCCTATTTGTAAGAGATTTGTTTGTATATTTGATAGTGTAGAGTAATATAAAAGATTTAATAATTTTCATCTGAATATTTGAATTTGTTTGTAGTGCTACACATATATTAATATTACCCCTTCCCATCCAGGGTTTTATGACTCTTATAAAAACAAAAGAAAACAAACAAAACTCAACAAAACAAAGTGGCAATTTTACAAAGAATTTGACAGTCTCATATTGTGCTTTCTAATGTTTTTCTGTCTAGTACTTTTTTCTTTGTCTTGCTTTCTTTTTTTATTTATTCCATTGAAATTATCTCCCATTCAGGGTAAATGTTAGGGTTATCAGACCCAAACATGCTTGATCTGTGACTCTCACTGATTCTCAGTTAAGTATTAGTATCTACCACTTGTTTAATCTCATTGAGTCCTAGATTTCATGTTCAGAATGTCTCCTAATCTTTAACCTTTTAATTTAAAACTGAATTATTATAGGTAGGTAAATAAATCTTACTACTTTATGGAGCTTTCCATAATAGTGAAGCCTAAAAGTTTTCACTTTAACGCACATATCATTTCTTTCTTTTAATGCACATGTCATTCATAGCATTTCTTTCCTTTTCACCTATCTTTTAAGAGAAAATTACATTTGTATTTTTTTTAAAAATTAGGTGCACGAGTATGTTACTTCTTGTGATTATCTGACCAGTGTTTAAAAAGCAGTTACTGGATTTTGAACACGAGATCTAGTGACTTGGGATCTTAATAAGAAGTCCATACATAGTGTCTGACAAAATAATTGAAGTGTGTGTAACTCGTGTCTAATGAATATAAACTTTCACAAGATGAGAAATAATAACCATTTATGAGTCCAGTAGGAAGTCTCAATATCACAAAAATATTTTTTTATTTCAAGTGAAAGGTGAATTGTGATTATTTTTTGGCAGAATATACAAAGAAAGCTTCTATGATAGGGGAATCAGTAAAGATGCGAAGAAATAGAAATGTGAGTCATACTGTGCTCAATTTCCCTCCACTCAGAGGATGAGAGTGATACAGTATTTGGAAATTTATTTGAATGCCTGGATGTGATAAATTATAAAAATTGAAGACAAACATTCCAAGGAAATATGAGTAGAAGGAAGAAGCAGTGGGAGGAATTCAGATGACAGAAAATTGGATGAAAATGAGAAAAATGTGTGTAGAGGAAGACTTACAGTGTACATGCAAAACAAAACTGTATAATGTTCCCCTTATGAAAAGGTATAACTAGGTAAGTTTTATTCAAAAAGGAATCATTTTAACCACAGGCAGAAGAGATGAACACAGGCCTAAAGCTTTTAAAGATAATCAGTGGCATTGAGATAAAGAGAGAAATAATTCTAGGAAAGACTTTAAACGTGTTCCTAGAATATAGTGCACTGATCCTCGGCACAGCACATGCGCAGTGGATAACTTACAACGATGCTCTCAATAGTCTAAAATCCTGAATAATCTGGTCTCTTTTCCAGTTTTTGTCCTGAAATTATACATCACTCACTTTTGCAAACACACACACACACACACACACACACACACCACGAAATTGTCGAAGGTTATATCAGTGTTTAGATCAATGGGTCTTTACAGAAACCAACTTTGATGAGTGATAGGTTAAAAGCAGCCTTAATGAGGGGATGCAGAGCGGGGAGGGGGGGAAAGGGAAAAATGAGAATCAAGTCATGGTATATTCTGGTACAAACTCTTAATGTTGAATGAGATTATCATGTGTATTCATAATGTACCAATAAAGATATTTTTTTAAAAACAAACAAGTTGATTAGTCTGCCACAATACCAGGGAGATACAGACAAAACATGCCCTAAAAAGAAGGAGTGAAATTTTTCTTTCCAATTCCCAGAACATACTTGACCTCTTAAGTTCTATCAATAAGGAGGCCATGGGGACCAAAGCGTGCTGGCCCCAACTCAACTCAGAGCATCTGTTGTGAACATTAACTCCAAAGTCTGAAGCACGATCCTAGTTTCTTGGAGATGTTTTACGTAGTTGGAGAACATGTCTGTATTGTACATGTATGTGCCTGTATGCTCTTGTAGAGTCTGCCTTAATAGTGTGATCCCTGGCAAACTGACTCACTACTCACAGCTGAAGGTACATTTCTAAAACTAACACTCTACTAATTTTAGGTAATCCTATAGATTTTTGCCATTTCTAATTTCTATAGAAATGGTACTTTATTTATTTATAGTTTTATTTATTAGGTTTTTTTTTTTTTTTTGAGACAGGGTCTTACTATGTAGTGAAGGCAGCCTTTGCACTCAACGTGTACTCCAGATCACAGTGATCCTCTTGCCTCAGGGTTCATGGACATGTGTCACCACACCTGGCAATAGTATTTTAACAGTAGAAAGATTTTGTTTAGGAATTATTTGATTCCTTTTACTTTGTGTAAACACAGCTGGCAAGTACATGGCATATCTTCAGTTTACTTATTCCCCATTTGTCTCCCCTTCCCCCACATCCTTTTTTGCTTGGAAGCCTTCCTGTTGGCAAGCAATCCACCCTCTTTTCTCTGTATCCATCATTTATAGTTCTCTTTGTACTTTGCTTACTCAAATGAGAGGTACTATATAATACTTAAGCTTCTGTGTCTTGTTTATTTCCTACAATTTTGCATTTTCCAACTGCATCTATTTTTTTAAACAAATGTCTTATCCTTATTTACAGCTGAGTAGTATTCCACTATATACAAATATAAATTTTCTTGATCCAGATGCCTATTATTTTAGATAAGTTCTCAATCTCACTCCAACTCATTTTTCTCATTTTAATACTTTTTTATTTGGTAGGTTTGTGATATGGATTACATGTTAACATAGGTAAATCCCCTACAGCAGCACATAATGTACAATAACTTAAAAGTGTTTGCTGAAGATATGACCTGCATCATACTCTAGCCTATGAAATATGATCACTCATGTTAGTTGAGTGGTAAGATAATTCTGTTATAAACCACTGCACACTGCAATGGCCTGGTCTTGGGGAGGAGCCTGTGTGCTTGTCCAACAGTTTCCACAAGGCCCATGCTCCATGCAGAACCTCTATCACCTGGTGCTCGGGGCTCCTTTCAGAGCCTCTACACTCAGCACAGCACAAATATCCTTCTATCATTAGTTAAAATTTAAATATTAATGAACTGAAATGCATTGCTTTCTTTCTTGAGATTTTATATTGGCATTAATAAATGATTTCACATCCTGAAGTTGTAAGCATATGAGATAGGAGTATACTATTTTTCTGATATTTATAACAGCTCTATACTATTTATTAAATAGACTATAACAGTGGAATAGTTTAATTTTCTTTTCTTTTTTGTTTTTTTCTTTTTATTTTCATTTTTTTTGGTGGGGGGATTTGAGGATACTAGGGATTCAACTTATAACCTCGCTCTTGCAAGGAAGGCACTGGAACCACTGGACTAAATCCCCAGGCTCTAGATGAATTTTCTGATGTAAATTTTTCTCTTCATGTCAAGCTATACTTATTTGAAGATTATATGATCTTATACTAGATTCTAAGACTCCATTAGAAAACTTTAAGATCAGATAAATTTAGAAAACTGGTAGGACATAAAATCCACATTTCAATTCAATAGGTTTAAAATACACCAATAATGAGCCTACTGAGAAAGAAATCAAGAAAACAATTTTAAGCAATTTGCAATAGCTTAAAATACCTAGAAATAAACACAAGCAAGAATGTGAAATACTTTTACAAAGAAGTTTACAGTATGTGGAAGAAAGAAATTGAGAAGTTCCTAGAAGTTAAAAAGAAATGAATTCCACGAATTGCCTGAATCAATACTATTAAAATGGCCACATTAGCAAAAGCGAGATGCAGTTAAATGCAGTGTCCATCAAAATGCAAATAACATTCTTGAAGGCACCATGAAAAAAATTTAAAGTTTATAAAAAAAATTCCTGAATATCAGTAATCATAGAAACACTTTTAAAGAAGGTAACCTAATACCCAAATTCAAAGTTTACTACAGTCATAGTATCAAAACAACATAATAAGACATCTACACCAGTAGAGTAGAAGAGCTAGAAATAAATCCATGCACCTACAGCCATCTCAGTTTAGACAAAGCTTCTGAAAACATACACAAAAGAAACATAGTGAGCTCTTAAATGCACCTAGGAAAATCATATGTCCACTTTAGAAGACTGAAGATAGAAGCCTCTTTCACCTTGTAGAACAACCAACTGAGAAATGTTAATGCAACTCCTGAAAATCTGAAACTGCTAGAAGACAATAAAGGAACAACACTTCCAGATACAGAGAGACACAACGGTTTCTGGAGTACAGCTCCAACATATGAAGAAACATTAACAAGAACCTTCAAATGAGGTTGCATCTAACTGAAGACCTTTAGCAAAGTAAGTCATAAAATTTAATAGAGTGAAGAGCCCACCCACAAAAAGAGAGACAGTCTTTGGATTTTATTTAGATAGATTTATATTCAGTAGAGGTACCCTTTTACTTAGTAACTTCTCATATTGATTGAACCAAACAAAGAAAATATTCAAGACTGCTCTGACATCTAAAACCCAGATTCCATCACCATATTCAGCCCTATCCAAGCCTTGGTTAACTCAGTGAAACAGGATGCACTCTTCCTGATGTGGAAATTATTTCAGTCACTAGCCCAGCTATTATCTGTGGCTTCTCATTTGCTTGCACAAACCTTCTTCTTTTTTTAATTTTGGTTCATATGTGCTTGTGGGGATCCTCGTGTATCCATTATGGTTTGCTTAATTTGGGATACAAATATCACGTCAATGATGGCTTTTACAGGTTACTGTCATGAGTTATGTGAATATGTACTCTAGCTACCACTGAGCAACTAGCATTGCATATTATTCTATCTGATGTTTTAGCAAACATATCCTTGTACACTATAATGAGAACAACACTCAAGTTTGAGGAGGGCTTTCACTCTGAATCTCTTTTGGTGAGAGATTGACTTTGCTATTCCCTGAATGTAAGAACACTTGCATAGCATAGGTAAACTCCAAGATATTGGGGATATTCATTTGTTCTCCACACCCGTAGCAATATTTACCATTGTTTCCAAAGTGATAATTTACCTTTAATAAATTTCAATTTTTCTTCCTCCTGGTACCTAAAACGTTCCCAGTTTTTATTTAATTCTCTTTTCAAAAAAGATATATCTTTATATTGTTCATTTCTTTTTAATTTTTTTACAGAAAGATTTTTGTCAAGTTGCCTTACATATAAATTTCTTTTTGTAGGTTAGCTAGTATTTTTAAAAATCACTAAGGCAATCATTACAGTGTGGTGCATGTATGTTTCAGCTATAAAGTCAAATAGCTTGTTTCCAAACATTGGTCTCTATTTTCACTAAATTCATTATTCTGAAAAACCATCTCAACTTAATATTTCAGTTTGCTCATTTGTTGGATTAACAAACCTAGGACAGATGTCATGCCAGAGATAAACATTTAATAACCTAATTCATGAAGCAACTTCAGCATATGTGACAGGTTAGAATTAGAATGCCCCTCAAACGTGTCATGTGTTTAGAAGTGGAGTTTTTGCAGGTTGTTGGCTCTTATGAGGGCTACATTTCTCTGCGGATTTGTGCCTTGGTAAGTTCATTGCTAATGGAACTGTTAGAAGGTAGTTTGAAGGAGTGTTCTCTGGAGGCCCTGCTTTTGGAGGGTGTATTTTCCTCCCTTGCTCCTCACATCTTGTTTTGATTTCTGACACTGTGGGTTGAGCAACTTTCTAATACAATGTGCTTTCACAGTGCAATCAACCCACCATGGAATAAATCATCCCAAACTGAATGAAAACATGATTCTCCTTTTTTTAAGTTATAGGTTTGGGATATTTTGTCCCAGCAATGGAGTAACACAAAAGATCAGTATGAACAGAGTGAGATTCTTTCTGTGATTCTATCCAGTCATGTGGTTGAGTAATGTTTGATATTCATTTGAAAATGGAATTTTGAAAATTCTGGAGAAGCCAGGTCTGATCAGTGATTCTGGTCAGATATCAGAAGTTTAGAATATGAATAAAAATATAGACAGTAAAGGCTAAATTCATGAGATTCTTGAAAATGAAGCCCAACATAAGATTGAATTTGAGATCAAACATCAAACATTCTGGCAAAGAATTTGTCTACATTTTGTCTATATCCCCGAGAGATTGTGTGACATTGAATTTAAATCAGCTGGACTAATGAACCTGGCAGAGAAAATATCAAGACAACACAGTATTTAGGTTTGGCATTTTCACTTCTAGCAAATTTAAGTCAGACTTTCAGTGCAAATTTGGATACAAAACAGAGCAGGAAAAAAATGTAAAAATTTTAATTTTAGTCCAAAAGGAATTAGGCACAGAATCAGGGCAAAAGTATGTGTAGTGGTTTGAAAAGATTTACACCACTATAAAGAAGCCAAATAATTTACATTAAGATGAAAGCAAAGATGTTTGAAGTCACCTAAGGAAAGATCACACTTCCCTTATCATATGTTCTGGTGTGCAAAGTGGTTAATTCTTTAACAGACTTCACTGATTAGAGATTCCCCAGAGTTCCCTACTCATTCACCCACATGCCACTTATGGAAATGTTATCCACATTTAGCCATCTAGACACTCAGAGTTTGCTGCCATGTTCCGAGAAGGACTGGCTACTGCTTGAGCTGGGAGCACAGGATGGATGGTGCGGTTGTGTAGCCATGAAGTGCAGGAGTTAAGTGTCCTGGAGACTTTCAGTCAGATTTCAGAGGAAAACCTGTGAGGTCAAGCAATGTGTCCCTGAAATGGTGACCTGTGATGCTATGAGGGCAAAGCTAAAGGTACAGTGGAGCCCAGGGGAAATTAGATGCCAGGGAGGTGGATCGTCAACCAAGAAAATCTGAAGAAATGAGTGGAGCTCGCCCAGTAGAGAGCCCACGTTGACTGCAGAAAGCAGCGCCAGGCTGTCCAGGCCCTTTGGAATTCACAGCCGGCCACAAGCTCCCATGGGTGTTGGACGCAGAGCCACATCAGTGAACATTTTCCCTACTGTAGGCTTGCTTTAATCTGATTCCTTGCTATTCTCCTGTTCTTCTGTTTTGAAATGGGAATGTTTATGCTGTGCCATTGTGGGCAAGAATTATGTAGCTTTTCATTTCAAAATTTTGCAGGGACTCACAACTATGAGTTTGTCAAGAATCTCCCAGGGGGTTTTGTACTTAGAGTCTTCACCTCGGTTTAAACTGCCAAGATTTGGGCAACTTTTATAGATGGGCTAAAAGCATTTTATAAAATGAGCTGACTTTGAGACTTTTGGGTGTCAGGAGATAGAATATTATGATTTACACATAAAACTATCCCCCAAAGTGTTATGCATTGGGGGAGGAGCTTAGGGAAGTTTATCTGACATGTGTTGCACGCACCTGTGGACTGATTCACTGACATCAAGCTAAATTCCTGTCAGGAGGGATGGATCAATGAGGAGAGACAGGTCTCTAAAGGAGTTTGTCCATTTGAAGGGTGTATCTTCCCAGCCTGGACTGTACCTTCGCTCCCTGATGCCTGGCTGCCACAAGGTTGGGTAGCTTTCTTGGTCCTACCCCCTCACCATGTCTTTTCTTTGTCAGAGCCCACTAACCCCGAACCATGTACTCAATCCTTCCAAATGATTAGCCAAACAAACCTTTTCCTCTAAGTGGAGGCTCTTGGGTATTTTGCCCCTGTAATAGCAAAGTAACAAACACACCACAACACAGAGCACATAGTGATTCTTCGAAACTAGCTCGAATCATTTCAGCCATGGCGCTTCTTTGTAAAGTGTGTACACAGGTGCGATGTTGGGGAAGTTTTGATGTTTTTTTTTCTTCCAAAAAATACACCTTTCATTTTCAATTATTTTCTGCCTGTACATTTATTCTTGTTGTTAAAACTCAGATACAGTTCTTCCATCTGTGCTTGTTGAATTTGTTGGATGATTTTATTTATAAATTGGTCTACTCATCCAATCTTTCAACCAGCTGAAGCAATCTTGTTGACTGTTAGCCACAGTTCTGAAAATAGGTGGAAAAAATAGGAGGAAGTAAAAGAAATTAATAATTGGGTCAAGTATTTCTTCAGAGGAAATAGGTCCTATGAAAGTTTTCTGGCCATCTTCCTCTGAATGCCAATGTTGCAATCTTTTAATAGTAAATATTAAATTTAATAGTAAAATATTAAATATTAAAATATTTTGGGTACAGTACATTTGAATATCTATGTTCAAGTCACTTAATTTTCAAGCTCATATTACATGTATTGGAACTGATCTTGAAAATTTAAGATTTATCATCTCACATAGAAGAGCACAGTACCAAAATTTACTGTGTACAAATCTTGTATGTTTTAAACCAGATGCTTCAAGACAATTACAAGAAATAGAAGAGGGAAAAGGGCAAATAAAGAATAGGACTGACATTCTCTGAGGTGATACTGTGCTTCTGTGACTGAAAAAGATCATCGGTTACAAAGCACAAATCATATCATTGTCTTCCAAGCTACTCAAATGTGGCTCTGAAGCCCGTTCTACTGGGCTTGATGGAGCAGGATACTCAAACTGTGATGAATCTTTATGAATTCCAGAAAGGTGTACACATCTAATAGTTCTTGATATGCAAAACTATGTACACATGCACACACGCTCATGCACGTACACACACAGTTTTGAACTGGAAGTGAGCACATCTGGCTATATGGGTTTGGGTCTCTCCGAGTGTGCAGTATAAACATAACCCAACAAGGTGTCCCATCCTCTCGGGTGAGGTGAGACCTCATTCAAATCTCAGCAACTTGTTTTGTCTGCCTAACAAACCTCTTCTACTTCCTTCTTAACTTTCATTTGCTTCCCTTCATTCCATTATAATCACAGTTTTTCTAAAAACTCAAGCTTACAACAAACCAAAAGCAAAGAGAAAATGTCTTGAGATCACCTCAAAGCCCAAGGAGATAGAAAGATAGAAATGCATGGGAAAAAACCCAGGGCCCATAGTGAAACAGCAATGTGTTTTATTTCTTCAACTAATAAAAACAAAATAGTGATAAAAATCTCAGAATATTATCTTGAAATACACTAGGTGCTTTACATGTATCAATTCACCTGACTTTTATAATCTCCTGATTTTATGAAAAGAAAACTTGGCCAAGAGTTTCAAAATCCAATCACCTGACAATAAGAACCAGGAGAGTTGAGATGAAACCCAGCTGCAGCTGTGTGTCACATCCAAGTTCTTTTCTGTAGGTCTGCCTATGGGAGAGAAGGGTTTTATAAAGTTGTTTCTAACATGTGTTGAAGAAACAGCTTTTTAGGCTCATGTAAAAACAATGGCCCAAATCACACTACAGATTTTTCTGCTGAGGGTTCCACTAACTTGGAAGTCACCAGACTCTGTAGTTTGTTCTGGAAACTATCTCCTGTTCTGCAACTATTGCCACTGTGGAAATGAGGGTTCAGTGTGGATAGTAAGCTTCAGGGCTGGGTGCATTTGTTTAGAACCTGCCCTAACTGACAGGAGCCTGACCAACCACCGCACTGGCCTTTTCATTTTCCATAACTCAGGTACCTTGGCTGACTAACAAGAATTATAATGTAAGAAGATTCTCCAATATTGGAAGCAGTTCACATAAAGGTTGGCCAAAAGGATCCAACAGCAGCTTCTTTATTAAATAAAATACAACTTAGATATTGGAATATTAATAAAAACAAGAGTTTTATCTGCTGAAAAGGTCTGAAATGGAAATGGATTCATTCACTTTAGAGCGATGGCGAGCAGAGTGGTTTTGGTGGAAATCATTCCTAAATGTATTGGGCTGCTTCTTGCTCACAGACGGAAATTACTGACTATTGGTTAAAATGCCATATGAATTAATTTTCAGCCTCATTTCTTCCCTGGCTAAGCATAAAAGCAATTTCAAAGGGAGAAAAATGGCCCTGATATGTGTTGCAACAAATCTTTGGAGGGATGAGAAATACTAGCAACCAGTACAATTTAATTCTAAATTCAACAACTATCACTGTGGCAGTTAACGGTTTTGGATTCGTTCTCTGCAGACTCAGAGGGAAAAAAAAAAAAAAAACTATTGTTCTCTAATTTCAATTATTTCATTTAGTGTCTAATTTGCTTATACTTGCTTCGGCATCTGATGATATAGTTCAGCATTGATTCCAACCTTGGTAAATCTTTTCACCAGGAGTTAGACAAATGATTACCTTAATTCTCTTTTCTAATTAATTGTCTCCCATCACTCTAAGGAGAATAGCTCCTTGAATCTTGATTATTTTCACCACTTTCTATGAATATTGCAGAATAAGTGATATTGTAATTATCTAAAATTATGCCATCAGATATGATGTCTTTAGAAGTTTAAATAATAAACTTCAATGCTCAAAATTGTGAGGAAGTAGGTGTACTTACCTCAGCGATTGAAAAACAGGTAAGAAAACGTGGCCGGAACAACCTTTCATTTCTCACATAACCCTTCACTAGTGAGCTGAGCAGCATACATTTACGTTGAGGTGATTGCAAGGCAGGAAATAAGAAAATGAATCAAAAATAAAAACAATGTCTACCATTGTCGGGTAAATCAGAATTCTCTCGGTAGAATCATGCTGCTTTCTTATCTCAATTCTTAGATGATTAGAACGAGATTCACAGGATTTACTGCTTAAATCCCAATTTCACCTCAAAGAACAAAAGCCTATTTTTCTATTGGACTGCCAGAACATTTGACACAGACTTTTGCTCTTCACAGTGCACTCTGGAGGAGGGCGATGAACAAGATGGGAAAACAAAATCAAAAACATTTTAACAGTGAAGTCAAAATGTGTATTAAAAAAGTGTGAAGTCTTTTGTATTCATAATTGCTTCTCTTCTCTGTTTCTCCACCACCCACTCTTCCTCATTTTCTTCTACTTCTTCTTTTTCCTCTCCTTCTCCTCCTCTCCTCCTCCTTCTCTTTTTCCTTCTTTTTCTTCTAAATGAGGGCTATAAGTTGCTTCTGGTCATTTTTCATTTAAGATCCTGCGGTCTCTTTGAGAGATAATTGTGTAAATTTCCCTTAACTGATGTATGGCCCTAAGAAAGTGATGTAAGCATTTTAGTTACTGTCTAAATTCTAGGAGGGATTAGAAAATGTGCTGGTTGTGCCTTGAGGGATGGACGCAGCATAATTTCATTCCAGCCAAGTTTTGATACTTGTTTTCTAAAGGAACACTGTGCTCCCTGAGTCTCTGTGGTCAAAAGCCCTGATTAAGTAATAACATGCAAACCTGAGGAGTAAGACATGTGTCGCTGAAGTCCTCTCTTGTGTGTGCTGCTGAAATATCAAAGGGAGCAGCACCTGCTCTCCAGATACAAACCCGGAGGTCAGAAGCCAGAAATGACTCTAGCTGCTCACCGTGCTCTGCATGCCGATGAGTTATTTTGTAGAAAATGCTTCAGGCAGCTTTCACTCTTGTGAAAAAAAGAAAAAACAAAAGAAGAAACTAAGAAGACTTTTATATAGCCACTATGACCTTAAAGATATTTTCAAAGTTGATTACCTTACAGCTTCCATTTTAGAAGTAGATGACATCAGCTGTAATTGAAACTTTCCTTGAAGCTCCAAATGAAGACAACGTCCACTTAAAACACTGTGCTGTCACTGGCGCTTTCTGAAGCAGTTCTATAACTCCTGTTCGTAAGTTGTGGTTACGAACAAGAGCCATTTGAAAGAAAGGCAAGCCTGTAAATACATTCTGGTGGCTCTTCATCTGCCTTATTCTCTATATATTGTACTTTATTCCTTCTGAGTCATCTCCAGAGTCAGAATGACTATGAAAGGTCAACATTTGGAATTAATTCAGAACTTCAAGGCAGCCACCACAATGCACTAAAGACACAGAAAAAGACTTCAGAACTGCTGCAGAAAATGGCAAGAACAATGGGAAGGATGTGTTCAGTCCCAGGAGAGTTCTGAGAGGCATTAAAAGCACTGTACCTTTTTGTGATTTATTTTTAGGAATTAAAGATCTGCTATATGTTGCTTCAATTCTTTGGAGAATCCAGACATTTATGAAATAATAAAAAACAGATGCTAGTGAGGCTACCAGGTAAAAGAAATCATTCTAAATTATTAGCAGGGATGTAAACTAGTACAAGCACTGTGCATCAGTATGGTGATTTCCTGAAAAACTAAAACTAGAAATTCCATTTGGCTCAGCTACTCACATTACTTCTCAAAAGTGTTAAGGACACATTTCAGTGCTACATGCATATCCATGTGTTTAGATCATAACTCATGATAGCTAAATCTTGGAAGTGGTTTATATATCTATCAACAGATACATGGATAAAGAAAATATAGTGCAGTATTTATGCTCAACACAGTGCTGTTTTACCATAAAGAAGGGTAAACAACTCATTTGTAAGAACATGGATATACTTTGAGACCATAATGTTAAGTGAAATAAATCAGAAACAAAAGTTTA
>PVIR01028489.1:8593-22031 GCA_004026965.1 Petromus typicus | reverse complement strand
CCATACTGGGTGTGGAGACTCACGCCCAGCAGCAACCAGTACCACATACCACAGTGCCGGGCGTGGTGGCTCACGCCTGTAATCCCAGCACTCGGGAGGCAGAGGCAGGAGGATTGTGATGTGAGTTTGAGGCTGAGCTGAGGGCCAGCCTGAACCACAAAGCGAGACCCTGTCTCCAAAAACTTAAAAAAAAAAAAAATTTTCTGTGTTACAGTCACAAAAGATTATCATATGGTAGACATAAGTTTCAATTTTTACAGTATTGTGTTTCTGTTATTAGAACAGTATTAATAATACCATAATATAGATGGTATTATATAGATATATATATATATATGGTATCTATATACTATACTATATATATATATATATACTATAGTATATATATGGTATATACTATACCATATATAGATATGGTATATATATATATATATACCTATATATAGATAGATAGATATACCTAGTATATCTATCTATCTATATATATATCTATCTATATATCTATCTATCTATCTATATATATATATATATATATATAGAGAGAGAGAGAGAGAGAGAGAGAGAGGAAGAGAAGTTATATCATAATGTAATTCTATATCTGTAATGCATAATCTAGTAAGGCCCTTGGCTTATTTTTGTGGCATTTAAAAGGAGGTAACTAAACATTTTATTTTTATTGGATCATTTTCCACTCGCATGTACACGTAAAAAGCATTTTACAGCTTCAAATAACACCATTTAAGAGCCTCTAGATTTTGGTGCTACTGGAGATAATAGCCATCATATTTTCCTAAAATCTCTAAAACTGAGCTATGAACTTCTTTCTTTTTATCTGATCACAAAAGAGTTCACATTTCACTTAAGCTTCAAAGGTAACCACAGAAATCTGTACAGCAGATTGTTAACTATGTCTGTTGGGCTCCTGCCCATCCTTCCTATGCCTCATTGGTTACAGAGGTAACAATAATTCCTGATAGAAGAGCAGTGAAATGAAGATCTGATTAATATCTGGAATAATATAACCATAGCTTATAATAAGGTGAAGCTACCCCTTAATTATGATGCAGCCTTAGGTTTGTCCTCATAGAACTTGTTTCCCACCATTACATCTACTTCACACTATTTAATATGGGATTCGTTTTGGCTGAGCTTTGACTCCTGGGTGAGCGGGATTCCTACATATCATATACATTTGATGAATACCTATTGAATTAAACATTAATTTAAGGATTAATTTTTTTTCAATGTAAGAAACAGTATAAAGCCAGAGTAGTAAATGACAAAAAAAGAAAAAAGGAAATAGTACCCTCCAGTTAAATAGCTTTAATTAATCAACAAAAACACTAGTAGACTGGATTATATAAAAATCAGAACTTTCTGCATGCCAAAGGATGCTACAGGCAAAGGACAAAAGGCAAATGGAGAAAAAAAATTGTGACGCATATTGCAGATAAGAGACTAATTTGCCTAATACATATGAAAACTTCTGCAAATTAATAATGAAAAGGCCAACAACCCAAAAGAAAATTGGCCACAATATCAAACAGTTCACACAAAAGAGTAACAAATGTTTTTAACTACATGAAAAGAAGTTTAGCTTTGGTCATAAGAAAAGAAATAAAAATTGGAGCTTCATCTACTACACTGGCAAAAATCCAACTTTGAAAACATACTATGCTGCCCAAGGCTGTGAGAAAAAAAATAAAATTCTCCTATGTGACTGGTGGCAAGTACACATTTAGCTATCCCTTAAGAAAGAGAATGTGACACTGTATGTAAAGTTCATGTATCCATTTTCACTGACCTAGAAATTTGATTTGTAGGAATTTATTCTTTAAATATCTTTTTGGGGCTAAAATTGATGCTTGGTGAGGAAGGGTAGGTGATAGCAGGAGTGAAAGATTTTTTAACTATACTTTTATACTTCGCATATGTATTACTTTTGCAAAGTAATTAATTTAAAAAGAAAAATTATTAGCTTTTATTCTTACTACAAAATATTTAAAGATTTCAATAAAATTTTTAAAAAAATATTTATGAGAAATTATGAACTGCCTATTCTAAAAATGAGTCACTGTTAATAGTGTATATCATAGCGAAAGCCATCAGTCAAAAATGCTTTACATACTTGAGATATTAACAGTGAATAGTGTTGTAGTGGTGGAGGAACTGAGCGCTTCTAACACAGAATTTTGCTGTTTTCCTCATTTTCACAACAGTCTCTAGTATTGCTGACTTGTTCTACTTGGTCCATGGCAAAAGAAAATAAATGCAAATAATTTCTGATGTGAAATAAGAGCAAAGTGTGGTAGTTTTTACATGTGCTAAAATAATTTCCTTTTTATTTTGTGAAGATTTAAAACAGATTTTTATAACCAAATAATAAGAGAATTAATGTTATTACAGAGTAGCATTATCTTCAAAGTAGTTCCTCTGTACAAGACATAAACCAAAAGGATTCTTACAAAAAAGCAAAAAAGACAACACAAACTTGCTTTTCAATGAACTAAAAGGAAATATTACTAGAAATTAAACGAATTATATTGAAATATACTGAAATACGACACTCAAATATTTTTCACAACAGAACACAGTGAGCTTAATTTGTTCCACGATTCTGGGGAAGACAGCCGATTCACATTTGTGTGAGGAAGATGGCCACAGTTGCGTTTGTGTGAGGAAGATGGTTGCTTTCATGTTCATGCCATGGAAGATGGCTGCATATGTAAAGTACTTACTTTTTACATTTTACATATATACATAATGAGAAATTGTGAAATTTAAGCTGGCATGTATGATTTATTTCACTTAACATTAGTTTCTCAAGTTATATCCATTTACCTGTGAATGCCTCAAGTTTAACTTTCTTCATGGCAGTGTAGTTCTCCGTTATATGTAAATGTATTTTCCTTATCCATTCATCTGATAATGGATATACATGTTTTTTTCCAAGATCTAGCTATTATATATTTTACTGCTATAAACATGCATTTCCACAACACAGTGTTTTTAACTCTTTTGGGAACATATCCAGGAAGGTAATACCTGACTCAAAAGAAATTTCTAATTTTAGTTTTTTTGAGGAATTTACACATTGATTAACACAGTGATCATACTACTTTATATTCCCACTAACAGTGTAATAGGTTGCTTTTCCTCTAAATTCTCACCAGCACTTGTGATTAATAGGTATTTATATAACAGTCATTTTGTGTGGGCTAAAATGGTATCTCAGTGTAGTCTTAAGTAATAATGATCATTTTTTCATGTATTTATTGGTCAGTTATATTTCTGAGAAGTATCTATTTCAGTTGCCTAGTTTTTTATTTGATTTTTTTATTTTGGGAAAGGGCCTAACTTTTTTGAGTTCTTTATCTGTTCTTGAGATTAGTCCTCTGTCCATGGAAGAGCTGGCAAAATTAATAATTTACCTTTATACTCACTACTTCCCATTCTCAACAAAATGTGAACACAGATATTTGTTTGGTGAAATGCATAAATTTTCCTGGTAACCGTTTTCAGTATTATAAAACCACACTCTTCAGACATGTTCCCTGTGTTTCTTGACCTAACTTCACTAAAAAAAAAGCTTCGTCATCCTTTCATTTCTGAACGTTAACCTCTAACTTGTAGATTTTTAAAAAAAATTTTAAATCTTCATTGGTACATTACATAAATGCATCATGATTGCATTCCATAATGGGGATTTGTACCAGTATAAGACACAACTTAATTCTCATTTTTTTCCCATAGCCTTACCACCCTACTGCCCCCCCATATGCATAAAATTTGTTTTCTTACTTTTTTGTTACAATCTCATTATTTTTCCCCCTTCATTCTATTTTACATTGAGCATTTTCTATTTCACAATATATAACATACAGTTCTAGGACTCATTTACATTGTAGATGTTTTAATATTGAAGTAAAAAGATAAATCAGTTTTAGAAATAAAAAATAAATACTAATATTGATTTTACTCTTACCCAAAAAAGTGTTGCAGAGAACTTAATGTGTGATATTTTTAAATGACAAGGGGCTGAGGATTTAGTTCATTGGTTCCAGTGCCTGCTTTTCAAGTGCAAGCTCCTAGGTTTGATCCCAAGTAACTATATACAACAATGCTGGGCGTGGTGACTCACACCTGTAATCCCAGCACTTGGGCAGCAGAGGCAGGAGGATTACTGAGTTTGAGGATGAATTCAGAACCAACCTGAACTACAAAAATGAGATTCTGTCTCAAAATACTAATATATATATATACACACATACATACAAGTAGAATAAAATATTTGGGTATAAAAGTCCTTTATATCCAGAAATTGAAGAGAATAAAATGAAAACAAATGATATTTAGAACTAACTGCTGCATCTGTCAGGTAAAAGAGAACAGTGTAGTTTAAAAAGATTTTTCAGTAAATAAGACAGAGAGTCTGCTGGAATACTAGGTAAACTGATCAGAACATGCAAACAAACAATAAACAGGAAATTTGTTTTGTTTTGTTTTTTAGACAGGATATGGTTTAGTAGTTTAGACTGGCCCTAACCTCACTATGCAGCTCAGGCTGGCCTCCAACTCACAGCAATCCTCCTGCCTCTGCCTCCTGAGTGATGGGGTTACAGGTGTGAGCTATTATACCCATCACTGTGATACGTGGTACTAGGGATCAAACTCAGGACCTTGTTCTTGCCAGACAGATGCCGGAGCCACTGAACTAAATCCTTGGCCAGAAAATAATTTTTTTATATAAACCAAAGTTTTGTACTGAGAATTCACAGAAGATCATATAAAACTGCACTAATCATCTGAGAAAGCCAGCTAAAACATATGATATCTAATGTACAAGAGAAGTTAAAAGGAAAAATGTAAAAAATATATACACTTGGTATAGAACAACTGCAATTCTCATATACTGTTGCTGAGGATAAATGGTACAACCACACTGGAAAACTGTGTTTGGATAATTCCAAAGACAAATATGGATGCACATGATATAGTCATTTTACTCCCAAGTATATTCAAAATGCAATGAAAGACATATATATCATAACAGATTATTCAAAATAACCTCATACTAGACACAAGTCATGTTTTTAACAGAGTGCATAAACTGTGACAATATTCACACAATAGAAGATAGAGAAAAAAGTAAACAGACTAGAGATTATGCAACACTATAGAGTGATCACACAAAAGCACTGAACAGGAGCAAGTAAAAGAGCATATAGTAGATGATTCCACTCACATCAATTGCAAAGAAAGCTGAAGAAAGTGGTGGCTGAGGATGTTAGTAACTGAGAAGGGACATCAAAAAGATTCCTAGGATAATGTTCTGATTCATTTTCAAATTGTTAAAAATTTTTAACTAATATATAAAATATAAAATTTGTACATATGAATGGAGTATAGTGTATACAGTATATTAATTCTTGATCAAAGTGGTAGAAGCACAGATATATGACATTTTAGAAATCCATCCACATCTTATGATTTGCATATTTTTCTATGCAACTTGTATACTTTAAATTTTAAAGATTACGTGAAACTATTTAAAAGTGTTGAAAGTATTAATTCCTTCCAACCATAAAATTCTATTTCTATGAATTTTCCTAGGGGAAAATGAGAGATGCAGATAGAGACATATGACAAGAATATTCAATTCTATCATATATAGTAGTAAAAAACTGAAATAAAATCTCTCAAATAGAATAAATTACATTCAAATAATGAAATAAATTGTATCTATTTAAGCACCATGGAAAATATTCCATCACCTCAAAATATGCATTACATAATTATTACCTTAAAATAAGTTATGTGCCACATATAAATTATATGTTATTTTCTATGCATATTATGCATATTAATATCAATACATAGCAAAGGACTTGTTATGGCTTGTGTTTAGATGTCCCCCCCATCAATGCCTCATGTTTTCCCAGATCTAGAATGTGTGACTGACTCAGTGGGGCTAGGCCAGAAGGTATGAGGCTTAAGGGTGTGAATGCTACCTGCCCTGAGTAGTCTGAATAAGATAAAAGGGTCAGGAAGAAGCTGTTAAAGTCCTTTGTTGCTTTTGCTGCTTCCACCCCATCAACAGTTGCCCCTCTGCTACCCTGCCTTGGAGCCAGCCAATTATGGACTGAAATCTCTACAAACTGTAAGAGAAATAAACCTTTCCTTCTTTACCCTTGGGGGGGGGTCTGATATTTTGTCTTAGAAATGAGTAAAATAACTAACACAGGGCCTGACTAGACATTTCTCAAAAGAAGACATATAAATGGCCAGCAGGTATATGAAAGATGCTCAATCAGTAATTATCAGGAATTGAAAATTAAACTCATAACGACATAGCACTTCATGCCCAGTAGAATGGCTACTACCTTCAAAAAGAAAGAGAACTACACATTAGGATGTGGAAAAAGGAAACCACAGCACACTGTTGGTGGGAATGTAAAATAGTACAATGATTATAAACAGCACTATGGAGATGCATTAAAAGATAAAAACAAAATCATTACATGAGCCAGAAGTCTCACTACTAGTTGTATATCAAAGGGAAAAGAAAGCCGTATGTCCAGGAAGTGCCGGCATTCCCATGTTTACTGCAGCATTATTCACAAGAGCCAAGAAATGGAAACAACCTACATGTCCATCAACCAGAAAATGGACAGAGAAAATGAAGGAATATACACAGAGAAGAATAGGACTCAGTTACAAAAAGAACTGAATCCTATCATTTGTGACAATATGGATACAACTAGAGATTATTATATTAAATTCAACAATCTATATATGTATATCAAAATTTATTATACAGTGACAGAAGTTGAGAGTTGAACAGGTGGATTCTAGAGGATGGGGAATGTTGGGGAGGAGGGAGAGGTTATCAATGAAAGCTAAGTTATGGTTAGAGAAGAAGTACAATTCAGGTATGCTAGTGCACAGTAGTGTGACTATAGGTAACAACAATATACGTTTCAAAAATCTAAAAGGAAGGAGGCTATACATTCATAAAGAAATGTTAAATGTCTGAAGAGACAGGCTTAACCTGATTGAAATGTTATGCAATATATACATGTATTGACTATTACATGCTACCTCATTAATAATTACAATTTCTGCATGTCAGGAAAATGTAATTTAAACTAAAAAATGCACAACTCTCTTAAAAGTGCTGTGCTCTTTCTAATTCTGGTTGCTCTTTCAGTCTACAAATGAATACCTAAGTTCACTAGCCAGTCAGATCACATATATCCTGGCATCTGGACAGATGAAATATGATTTGAGGGACTCAAGAATACAAGAATACAATCTGGTCAGTCTGTAGAACTATGGAACATGCACTCAATTTCCAACAGTTACACTGATTTCCTGGATTCTGGGACATTGTTCATGTTATTAATACAATAAATATTTGTAAAGCAAGTATTTTTGTTATAACTGTTCTAGTATCTACGCATTTATTATTTATTTAGTTGACTGAAGTTGATGGTTGCATGGCTAAGTATAAACCTCCAATAGCGACACTCATCCAACCTTGAGAAAAGCTAAATAATATTACAGTTTGAAGGCATCTTAAACAAATATTGTCTTAAGCACAAATGAAAAGTTCCAAAATGTAGTAATATACATTAAATAATTCATGTAGACCATTATCCTCTTTTAGGCAAAATGTTTGTGGTATGAAATATATGGAGACCTCACTTTGTCTTGCATATTTTACCACCTCACTAAGTTAAAGCAACTGGAGAAGCGGAGTTTGGAAAGATATGTTCCCAGGCACAACATTCTATAAGCTTTTATAGCTGGTCTCATGGTAAAATATCCCTCAAAAGGAAGTCTTATTTTCTTTCCCTCTAGAATTTAATAAAGTAATAATGAATATAAAACTGAAAAATACATTGTAGTTATATGCCAAAGACATTTAAAACTGTAAGTCCATATACAATTTCACAGTGATCGTTTCTAAATCATTCTTAGATAAAGCTGAACTACAAGGTATAGCTGAACTATGAGGATTTTACTTACCATGTTTATAAATTCTTACTTTGTCTACTGTTTATAATTTCAAAAGAATATAACAGTGAAGTCTCCAGAATCAAATCACAGTGTAAATTAATTTTTTTGCATAACCACTTCACCACCATACCTGGGTTTTGTTACTGTTGCTAAAGATCACAATTCCATAATACACAGAAAGGTAAATGAATATTTGCAGCCAGATTTCAAAGTCAGTGAAATCTGATGTACAGTAAATAGGTTTGTAGTCCTTGGAGCACTCTGCCCTTATTATCACACTAAACTCACATTGGCTTTTCAATAAACCTTGGTGCTTGTAAATACTATTCTTGTTCATTAATTTCTTCGTTTGCAGTATAACAACTAACTTCATGGTTTAAAAATCCTTCATAATGCATACATTATGGGGAAAATGTTTTTGACTGTTCACCTTGATTCAAACCTGCCCTAAAGTTCAGTAACAAGCCCTGGAACAGCTCCCAAAGGCATTAGACAAGTGAAGTGAATTGGTGAAATTGATTTGCCCAAACTTCAATAGCTCTCATTTATCTTCTGAAATGGATTTTATAGGGATTTACATCCACCAACTATTCACCTACCCATATGCTCTTTACTACGTAATATGATTTTGATCACATACTGTTTAAACCCTGAGGACAATAAAACTCACAAAGAAGTTAAAATGTAATTTTATGTTGCACACACACACACACACACACACACACACACACACACACATGCTACAGAATGTGCTCTTCCAAATTAACCTTATATTTCTCTCTTTTCTTCCTTGCCAGCCATCTTTACTCTAAAAGAAGAGTTACTTTATTTTTGCTGTCTCCTATCAGAAATCTTGGCTCTTAAAAACCTTAGCAGAAACCTGGCTGATAACAGACAGAAGTTCCTATGGCCTCTTAGAAAATGATGCTTTTAATTTTTGTCTTTGCTTGTTTTGTGTGTGTGTGTGTGTGTGTGTGTGTGTGTGTAATCAAAATTCAAAGAGCACTAAGCCATCATCTGTATACTTTTATCCCCTAAATAGGACCCATGATACATGATAACACCCTGATATTTAAATTAGTTCTTAAGGTAGCTATTAAAATTAGCTTCTTAAATAATAGAATTAAATAAAATAATTTCTTCCTTTACACATTTATATAAGCTGTCACACTGTAGGGGAAACTAAAAGGATAAATATACCACATGACCATATGCCTTTAGTTTTAGTAGTTCTACTTAAAAAGCAATGTATCTAAATATGACTTCAAATTAACTAAAATCCCATACATCTTATAAATACGTTCTTCAGTTTCAATCATTTAAAAAGTTCAAAAGTGAATGTGCACTGGACAGAGAAGGCAGGGAACAGTCGTGCTATGGCAAAGGTTATTTTGAACAGCGGTAAAGCCATAGTACAGCATGTGCTTCAGCAGGGAGGCATTTAAATGGCCTGTTAATCAGCATGATTTCTCAAAGTTATAAGAAAACATCTTAGAAAACAGTTCAAGGGTGTTCAATAACATACACCAACTTGACAGTCTGGATCACATAACCATGAATTGTTGCTTTTATTGTCAACATTTTGTGGCTAGAAAACTTCTTTTTCCCAACTCATTCACTAAGAGAAAGGAAATCACTGCACTGATAAAGGAGTCTTACTTTTTGTCCTCATCCAAATGGAATCATTTTATTGTGATGTTTACAAATATCAAGATTAAAAGACATTTTTCTAACCAATAGTGTTCTATGTAATTCACATTCATACTCTTTTCTGTTTAGTATCTTACATCATTGCAATCTGATGCATTGTTGCTATTTGTACCATGACACAAAAAGCATTTTGCATCATTCAGTAAATGAATTTGCCAAACAAAGAAAATCGATATTCCTAGGAGTTTTAATCTCACTCACAAGTCAAAGAATAACATGATATAGAGCATCTACACCTGGAAATGGTGATGCTTAGGGAGAGTGTTTATTGGTTTTGAACATAATAATGGGAGGAGGTGGTGTTGTTGGCATATGCTAAACTGATGTTTTACTAGGTGTGCAGACAATATGTGGAAAGGGAATAAAACCTTTGGGGGGGCTCTCTGTTAGCCTTACAGAAAAAAGCAGATAGACATACAGACAGACAGACAGACAGACAGAGACAGAGACAGACACAGAAACAGAAAGTCTGGAAAGAAAACTGAAGAAGAAAATAAATATTTGTTTCATTTGGAATAAAAGAAAAACTGAAGTCAGGAGCTAAGATAATTTTGTTTTCTGCCCAAATCATTGTTATCAGCCCATTTCAACAAGAGTCTAGGCTGGGGGGGGTGTCAGTGAACGATAGTTTATGGGTTGCTTCCTGTACTTCTAGTTTCAGCACTAATAGTTTTTATGGTTTTTTTTTTCTAGTACTTTATTTATTTACCCCCTTTTAATAGTAATATGTTTGCAATACAAAAATGCATTCATTGTGGGGAACTGGTATGTATGTAAACATGTTGCATGTTGATGTAGTATGCTCTCCTTTCCTGTCTCCCCATCTCTTCCTATCTCCAGATCCCCTTGGAAAAAAATCAAGACAGGTGACACAGGAATATAATATAAAATTAAATGTGTGTCCATGAGTGTTACCGGGACACAGCCCAGCCTGCCCACTCACATACAGTTATATATCATGGCTGCTTTAGCACGGTAAGAGCAGTTTTGAGAAGCTATGGCAGAGACTTTCTGGCTAGTAAAGCTTGAAATATTTCTCACATGGATCTTTACAGGAAAGGAGAACTGAGCTTTGCTTTAGGTGACATGGGAGTTTTAGCCTCACATCAGTTCAGAGGTTTCCCCTGCCTGCCTCCTAGGACTGTTCTAAGGTGTGTCAGGGATTTAATATATAAGGAAAAAAAAGTCTCTAGGAGAGTGTTTATTAATCTATATTTCTTTAGCAAAGGTGGTTTCTTTAAAAATCCACAACTTTCTGAACTCTGTCCCTAAGGGATTCAGTGATCAGAACAGTCTGTATATTCCCACCTAATCCTCGGGATCCCAATATCTACAGAAGTTCAAGTCCTTTGTATAAAACAACATAGTATTTTCATATATTTTGTGTACACCCTCCTGCTCCATGTGTGGAAGTGCACACCTGTGATCCTAGTTCAAGTTGAGCCTGGCTTAAGGAGACCCCCTTTCAAAATAAGAAATGAACCCAAAAAGGCAGAGTTGGAGGGGAGGGTAACAGGGGACTGGGAGTCAGATGACCTGACTTCCACCTTTTCTGCCAGTGTTGCATAATTCAGGGGACTTTTCTGAGTATCTATGGAACTCCATTTTCTTAACTGAAAAATGCAGAGACTGGATTAGCCCAGTTCCTAAGGTCCTTTCTACCTTGAATGTTCTATGAATAAATTTTGTCTCTAATAGAAATCAAAGCAATATGCACAGTCCTGAGCATGTCATTGACTTTAAAAGAGACAAAGACTGTCTGATACCTACATGTCTGTGAACACAAAAGAGCTTCTCAGAGGGCTCATTAGGAGCCTGTGACATAAGACTAAAGTACACAACATAATGAGCACTATAATAAGGCCTAACAAAACAGTTTTGGACACAAGCTTAACACAATCAATTACTGGTATTTCAGCCATTTATTTATAGGATTTCAAGGTTTTTTGCTTCAAAACCAGGATTTCTGCCAGATAACTGGTATAATGGACCCAGCTCAATGACCAACACCAAATGGCTAACAATTTTGTCCAGATCCACATGTCCAGAGCCATCTCCTGGTTCTGGCTAAGGTTGTAGCTGTATTCCTGATGATGTGGCCATGGTTTATGCTCTGGTTTACAAAAAAGGGCTGAGACGTGGCCATTTGGATGCCTGGGGAGCTACCACTTTGGGGAACATGTTAGGGAAATGCAAATATCTCAAAGACCTAGAGTATCTTCAAAGAATTCTGGACATACGAACTAAATAGAAAGAAAACATTTCTTGAAAGTAAAAGATCAAACTTGCTCCCGACTTCTCCACTCCTAGTTCATTCCTCAGAAGCTGCGTGTGAAGAGACGCCACATACAACATTCCGTTAGGGCAGCTCTGTGGGGGTAAACATTTTGATTTTTTCATTGTGCTAAGACTTTAAACAATAGACACTGTCTTTTTTTCCATTGGCTGTAGAAACCAATACTAGAATAAGAACTTCAAATTATGTTATGTTTTTCTGTCATTAGTTTAATATAAATATTCCAGATTGCATTTCATCTGTGTTTCTCACAGGCTATAAAACCATAAGTATAACTACAAATTTTGAAATTCGTTTCAGTCATTTAAAAAGTCTGTTAAATTGGTTGAGTACTAGTTGAAAGAAAGATCACTTAGGGCTGGGTATGTGCCAGTGCGCTTGGTAAATCATCCTGTCCTTCAATAAGCATTTGTTCTGAAGGGAAAGAAAGAAATTTAAATGCCTAATTAAATTACCAAGTGATGAACACTCTAATAAAGATAGACAAGAACTACTCCAAAGGTTAGACATCTGGAGGGCTCATATTTCCTGGAGGAGAGTGAAGAGACAGGGGGCAGAAAGAAACAGTGATTTTGTGGAGGACAACACATTTGACTTGTGTGTGGATGAGTAGTTAAACTAGCAAAAGCCATTCCAAGAAGTTCTGAGAAGGAGGGTTGCTAGTCCTAGCTTGACAGTAGCTGGGCAGGCGGAAAGAGAGACTTACGACCATGGCTGCCAGATAAAGTACAGGCTACGTTGTTAGTGTAAATTTCATAAAAATGATGGATACTTTTGAAACATATTTTTAAGCAGTATTTTGAACATACTTATGCTAAAAACTCTAAGTGTCCTATATTTTTATTTTCTATTCTCAGGATCCTAGTCATGACTAGAATGTGAAATAATATGGCAGTGGATGAGTGAGTTTAAGAATTTAGTGTACTATCATTGAAGGACAGGGATGAACAGGGAATCCAAAAACATTAAGAAGTAAAACTCTGGCCAGAAACTAAGCAGGGTCCGTTCTGCTTTGCAAAGATGGCATCTGCAGCAGCTCCAAAAAGGCTGGCATCACCTCTGACTTTGCCAGTTAGGATGGCAATTTTCTTTGCACAATGTCACTGTCTCTCTGCTTTAACTGGCTCCAGGGCTTCTCCAATGTTGGCTGTACTTTTTCTTAGATTTCTTTCTTTTCTCTTTACTAACCTTGTTCTTCCACATCTACTTTTGATAAATCAACATCTATGCTTCTAATTTTGTCTTATGTCTTGTTGTTGAGTATATTTAAGCTAAGACATTGTCTCTATTTCTTTCAAAAAGTAATGACAATTCACCCTTAATCTTCACATGTTGCCTTTTTCTTTTTTTTTTTTTTTTTTTTTTTTTTTTTTTTTTTTTTTTTTTTTTTTTTTTTTTTTTTTTTTTTTT
>PVIR01028488.1:0-21607 GCA_004026965.1 Petromus typicus | reverse complement strand
GAACTGATTTTCTCTTGTCTCTCTCTATTCTTGCAAAACCACAACCATTCAGTTATGGGGACACCATGTGAAGCTCTTACCTGATCATACTACCCCCTGAAGGACCCACTTTTACCTAAGTTTCAGCTCTCTTGACACCTCAAGACAAGGATTAAACTGCAACCTGAGTTCTTTAGAGGACAAACCATACTGGGTTACGTTGCTATGCTGGTTCTCACCATTCTTGGCTTCACTCAAGAATCTCTGCAGTGCAGCCCCCATCACAGTCCCAGTCACGGACTTTGGGGTCCAGCCATTCTAGAGCAATTTTCCTTCCACAGTTCTGCTCAGTACTTATCTCTGTCTATTCTTCCCTGGAATCACATCCTGTCTACCTTGGCCAACTCCAATCCTATTCATAAAAGGGTAGCCTTTTATTTCTGATCTCCCATCCAGAAAAACTCAGGTGAAAACTGAATTAATTGTTAACTCTATGTGAGAAAATAAAAACCACTAGGCTAAATTCCTGGAGATGGGAAGTGATATACTAGAGGTGGAAGCCCAAGAAATAAAATAATGGTTATCCTGCTTTTTCATAAAGAGGAAAAATGCCTCAAGGTGTTGGAATCAAAGAAAAGTAATGCTCTATATAAGCCCCATTCATCCATGAATTATAGTGCTACTTGCCACGAGTTCCATGTTAATTAAACAAAAATACATATTAAATGGTCTCTCTATACCTAAATGTACATAAAACAAGGCTGTGTATTGATCAAATGATAAAAATGTTATGATCAGACTTCAGGAATCAAATCTTATATTTCCCATCATATTACCTATAACTCATGGAAAAATGGCTCAGTATTTGAAGCTTAATGGAACCTAGCTATTATGAATTATGAATATTAAGATATGACTATATATACATGTATACATGTATCTATGCACCCATGTACGTATACTTAATTCCTATTGATTTCCTTTCTCTGGAAAATCCAACTGACACATAACTGTTGTCTCAGGCTGTAAATGGCCCTCAATTCTCCCAAGAGAAACTGAAAAGGGAGTAGAGGGGTCAAACACGAGAAGGGGGAGCCTGGAACAAAAGAAATTTCAGGCCAAGTCCCTCTAAATTACTGGCCATAACCTTCCCAAGCGATGTGCCTGTCCCTACAGTTTCTGCTCTGGGCTGATTCTGACAACAGGCTCCAGTTGTCCAGGCATTGTCCTCTGAGGAAGAAGGCAAGGTGAAGACCCAAGGTGAAGCAGCCACAAACTGGGAAGCCAGAGAAGACATGACTAATATTGAGTACTGAGTATTGAGCTGCGCTGTTCTGGTGCCTGCCTCACAAGTACAAGGTTATGAGTTTGATCCCCAGTACCAAAAAAAATTTTTAAAAGGATAATTAGTAGATATCAAGATAGCAGGAAGAGAAACCAACCTTGTCACTGCAAACCTCCCCCCACACAAAGCCAAATTCTTGGTGAGTAGTAAGGGGTGATAAAAATGCAACAAAGAATTGCTCCTTCCTGTTGCATTTCACTATGATTCACGTGTACCCACAAGAATCATAATTAGCCATTCTCAGGAGTACTCTTTTGATACTTCTCTAGAACACAGCTGTTGAAAAATATTTGTGAAAGGGAAGAGCTGAAAATAATTTCATGGTTGCTTAAGCAATAATTTCTTTTCTAGAACTATATGATAAAGTTGTTAGTCTTTTGCAGGAAATTTTGAGATCTTAACAGTAAGTCATAGAAGATATAATATATAATCAAAACAACTTCAAGAAAAAAATGTACATTTACAAATCAAGAAGCTCTTCTGATCTCTCCTCTTCCTTTTGAATCCTCACCATCTATCTTGCTATGTATGTCTCAGTCTCTCTTTTGCTTACTCTCTCTCTCTCTCTCAGAGAGTTAATCTAACCATGGAACAATTCTATACTCACTATAAAATTAAAATACCAGTAAATAAGTACCAGATTATCAGGGAGATTTACATTGCAATTTTAAATATAGTTTTCTACAGGTGTCAACAAAATAAGGAAAGACATTTATAAAGTGTGAGAAAAGATACTTGTAGAGCTAATATTTAGAATGGAAGGACAATTCCAACCTTGTGTAGCTTCCAGAACTGCATGAAATCCTTGCTGTTTTCTTTAAAAAGCTGTGGATACATTCTTTTGGTAGGCAAGAAGTACGGGGCTACTCCACTGAGTTGCTAGAGTTACTCAACTCTCAGAGAGCTGTCTACATCACCAGTAGAAACAGGTCTCAACTCCTTAGCATAGCAGGTAAAATCATTCACCAGCCATCTTCAACCTGTCTCTCCAGGTACATTCCCTGCTTCTCCTCCCTTACTGTGACTTCTGATGGAGCCACCCAAATTATTCATGCTTCCTCTATTAGAATGGACCATGTTCTGTAATGCCCAGTACCTTTCCATTTCCTGTTTCTTCTACCATCCATATTGCTGCCCCTATGGCAAAGCATTACTCATTCTTTGGAAACCAGCTTACATTAGCTGTGAAGTAATCCTTGACCCTCTGATTCCCAGGCAAGCAAGTCTGAGCTACCCATGTGCTCCTGAGTTCCTTGTATATTCTAGCCAGTAGTACTTTCAACATTCTGTATCATAATTATGTAATGTCTGGGCCGGGGAGTTAGCTCAGTGGTTCCGGCGCCTGTCTTGCAAGCGCAAGGGCCCAGGTTCAATCCCTGATAACCACATACCATACTGAGTGTGGAGACTCACGCCCAGCAGCAACCAGTACCCCATACCACAGTGCCGGGTGTGGTGGCTCACACCTGTAATCCCAGCACTTGGGAGGCAGAGGTAGGAGGATTGCTGTGATGTGAGTTGGAGGCTGAGCTCAGGGCCAGCCTGAACTACAAAGTGAGACCCTGTCTCAAAAAAAAAAAAGGGGGGAACAATGTTGAGATTGTAACAAAAAAGTAAGGAAACAAATTTTATGTGTATGGGGGGGTGGTAGGGTGGGTAGGGCTATGGGAAAAAATGAGAATTAAGTTGTGTCTTATACCGGTACAAATCCCCATTATGGAGTGCAATCATGATGTGTATATTTAATGTACCAATAAAGATTTTTTAAAAATTATGTAATGTCTGAACTCCTTAAAGGAAAAAATTGCACCTTAATTATCTTTGGACCCCAGAGGCCCTGGACCAAGTAATATTCTCAATAAATTAATCTTACATGTGTGAATTCTAAGAACAATGATAGCAATGACTTCTTGGACAGATTAAAAAGCAGGTGAAGTTTTTGTTATTCTAAGGATCCATAAAAGAATTATAGGCCAAACAATTAAAAAGCTCTCTACCAAAAAGCATTAATGATGAAAAATTAAATGCAAAATAAGGGAGTGGTATAATACACAATTATTGTAGGTATTTAAATATGTTAGATGCCTTGTGAAATAGGATTTTAAAATGAGGGTTTAACTTGAGATTTGGACATGGAAATTACTTTGAGAATTGAATAGATGCTGGAGGATATTGCTATTGTGGAAAACTGCAAAGAAGCATAATTTAAACTATATGCTATCTGCACAAAATTGTAAAGTCATGAGGAAAAGAGTCTAATCAAATGGTTTGTGTCTGGGACCATCAATCTGAGATAAAGGGTAGACGTTCCAGTAACAGGAGGAGCCTCGAGGTGGATAATCTGGAGCAGGTAGTACTCAGGTCTCTAGCCAATGAATTGGCTAATAGATATCAGAAGCTCTGAAATAAAGGAAACAAGGTATTAGACCTGGGGCTAGAGCTCAAGAATATGCATCCAGCTCTTAAGAATGTTATCAGTGCAATGAAATGGAAGTGCCAGGAAGGCTATCAAAGTGGAAACTCTTGGTTGTGGATAGAGGTCATTAACAGAGTACATGCATAACATGAGGCCCTGGGTTCAGTCACCAGCACAAACAAAAACAAAACAAAAATATAAGATAGGTACATGGAGTTTGGAATGAGGGTACAGAGTGAAACATTACCAAGTCACCTGCCTAGTCATCAATCCAAGGACAATGACAGTATGGAAATGGCAGTAGAATTGGAAAGATGTGTCATCATTAGTTCTCTGCACTGAGAGCAACTGCCATTCCACAAGGCAGAGTTTAGTAGGGCAGAGAAAAGGAACAAGTGAGGTAGGCTTCAGCAGCAGGCCTGAAGGGCGCTCCCAGAGGGCTGGGCACTCTGCATTTTCTAGTGAATATTTGAAGTACACAAATGGAATAAAGATAAGAGTGACTCAAGAAGGGAACAGGACAGGGGTGGAAAGAGGGTCTGAGTTGTCTAATGAAGTCAAGAGCCTGAAGAGAAAAGAGGATTTGAGTTATTGGAAGTGGGATGGAGCAAAAAATACTTCAAAGAAAAGATTAGTTCATCATAGTTAAGCAGACATAAAATGGCACATTAAAGACTACAGAGGAACAGAGAGAAAAGATGAAAAACTCCAGGGCAGGACTTGTAGAAAGCAGCCAAGGACAAATCAATGTGGTTTGCTGTGACACCATTTTATGACCCAGGAGCTATTTTGATCCTATGTAAAACATTTAAGCAATGTTGCATAAATATAACCAATTATCATCAAAAAGTATATTCTGGCTTTCTATGACAATAACTTTCCTGAAAACCCAGAACATTTCCTCTAAGTGCAAACCCCAGCCCCAGAAAGTGACACAGCACAACCAAGGCAAAGATTCTTTCCTGCCCAGAGAAAGACCTGTAGAGAGGTAACAGAAGGGCCGAGGTAGCCAGATTATGCTGATTTTCAAGACAAAGGCTGAACCATAAGATGGGGCTGAGGCTGAATGCTTTGAGTCCTAGTGCAGATGGAGGAGACGCACTGACTATTAAGGGATGTGGACGTTTAACCGGAAGAGAAAGAATGGTCGAGTGCTAAGCTCTGTTGTGTTTTATTATTAAGACAGTAAAATCTTTAAGTTATGCTCACTCATTCTGTTGTAGTTGATATTTGGGGGGAGAATAAACTAGAACCATCAATAAAATTTCCTGACAGAGATTTGTGCTTCATTGTTTAACCCCCCCACCCCAAAAAAAGGCAAGTATTTTCTGGAGCTCATTCCTTTAAGACAATTTGATTCTTTGATCA
The DNA here is from genome assembly GCA_004026965.1 of Petromus typicus. Lineage (NCBI taxonomy): Eukaryota > Metazoa > Chordata > Mammalia > Rodentia > Petromuridae > Petromus > Petromus typicus. The sequence goes on along the minus strand of PVIR01028488.1, from coordinate 16,499 downwards.
ATTTTGTATATAGCACAGTCCATTTTTTTTCCATTTTTATCTGTAATGTAACTGATAATTACTTCTATTGAAATTGATTCTTTCCAACTTAAATATTACTCCAAAGCTATGATTATTCTATTGGATTTCTTGAGAACATATTTTTCCAATTATAGCTTCTGCCAGTGAGATTTTTCACCCCCTCTGGCAGCTCGGGCTTCTAACAAGCTCAATTTCTTCTCTGTCAAATTCTGCATATCTAAACTTCATCAGGATTTGATTCTGATGTCAGTTTTTAATCACTGAGAAACATGAGGTGAAGCTTTAGCTTTTGTTATTTTTCAATGCTGCCCTTTTTTCTAGCAACTCTAACTTCATCTGGTCTTTTCTAAATATGCTTCCTCCATAGGTTTTGATATGTGACACATTTTTTAGGGTTCCGTTTCCATCAGCATAATATCTAAATAGTGGAGTACTTATGATGCAAAAACAGACAGAATAAGATCTCTGGGAACTGCTATTATTGCTAGTACATATAAATATAGGTTGTTTAGTATATGATATATTTAGTTTATATAATGTGTACTGTATGGTACTTTTTGTATGAAATGGAAAATAATCTTTTCATATATTAAACACACATACACACATTCATTAAATGTTGCAGAAAGAAACATGGGAAATGTAAACCACAAGCTAATTGGAAATTTACATAATTTTATATCCATATAAATTTATATGCCAATAAATTGTCATGAATAGATGAGAATGGGTAAATAGGAGTGAAATGTCCTGAACATGAATTTTATGTTATTGTTACTTTCATGTTTTGGGGGGGTTGATTTTCCTGTATCAGGAATTGAACTCAGAACCTTGCACTTGTCATGCAGGCGCAGCATTCACTGAGCTAAATCTCTGGCCCCACTTTCACATTTTGAACCATAAACAAATGCAGTAATGAAATGAAGAGAATATAGAAAAGCAAATCTCCAAATTTAATCAAAATAGAAGAAAATGAATCTAATAAATTCCCACTCAGAAAATACTCATTGACTTGTATTTAATTTCAAGTGAATTAACTGAAACGTAGAAGCAGCTCTTCTCAGATGACCTAAAAATAGTGAATTTGATTCTGTGTGTCTACTCATCTGTGGCTTCTGTGTTAATTGGTAAAGATATTGGTGGAGAAGCAGAAGGTCTCAATGTTCTGCAATGGAAGAAACACAAGGTAGCTTGGGAAATATGTCAAAACAAACAAAAAGACATTTTATCATGGAGGGGAGGGATACAAGCCCAACATTTCCCCAAAACAAAATAAAGTGGCAGAGTGGTTGGGTTAGTAGGGGATTTGCCTGGTATCCCTTTGTCTGGGACCCTACCAAGGAAAAAGCTTCACTTGCAGGATGAAGGATATCTGAGCCATGATCTTAGAGAAAGTTGACAAATGCTACAGCAACAAAATGAGCACCATTCTGAGTCTTTATAGTCAAGAAAAAGAAAAAAGCTGTATTCGTGTCAATAAAAAAAAGAGAATACCAACTTCATCCTGAATAGTGAAGACTTTACAGAGTCAGAGAACTCAAAGGGAACAAAATGGTGGGCTGGAATGGCTTTCTGAGGCTTCATGTGTAGTCTAAGTTTTAAACCCTTATATGAAAAAAGTCAATTTGACCTGATAGGAACACAGTTGTCTTGGCAAAGAGGCAAAATACATGAAAGGAACAAAGAACGACGTAAACATAGGTTGGGCCCTGGGAGGGAAATTCTGTACTTCTCATCGACTATTATTTGTAAAAATTTAACTCTGAGAAACTGAAAAAAATGGAACCTAGTCATAGGGGAAGTGTGAGGAGAAGAAAAGTAGACTGTTTTTTACAATATCTCTTATTTTACTCAACTTAGGTTTCAAGAATCCTATGCACAGATCTATTTTTCTACATTAGCATTTATCTTACTTGTGTTTATAAATAGTGTGAACTGTCATGTTTGAGGCGCTTATTGCAGGACTTACTATAACCAACATTTTCACACAATGGATTTCTTCTGTATTTTAAATGTATTCTTTCATAAAACTAAATGCAGAAAATTGCATACAATATTATTTCAACTTTAAAAGAAATAGCTGTTTAAATAATACCTCACTCTCAATGAAACACTGAACACTAATTTCTTCTGAAGTATTAAATGACCAAATATTTACACTCCCTCCTTTGTGTCTGACAAGTTCATCCTTCCTGGTCAATTCTCTCTATGACCTTTTACATTTACAAGCTGGTCAGATGTGTGCACACACAGGGCTAGCGGCTGGCTGCCCAATGCTTGGCTGGCTAGTCACGTTCCAGCCTCAAGTTAATTTGAAAGTTCAGATAGGGACTGTGTACACAAAATTGCCAAAAGGGAGAAACTGCTAGATAGTCAAAAGTCTGAATTCTCAATTAGTCCAAAGAACATAATTTAGTGCAAGTATGTAGCTTATTATATGTGATAGGTTGCATAGTTCTTATTAAAATTATTTCTTTAATTCTAGATAGTTTAGTAAAGATTATCAAATTATATATTGGAAAAGTAACCTTCTGTGCAAATCATTTCACCTTCTATTTGTTCAAGTGAAGAGTTAGAACAATCATACTTCACCACTGGGCAAACAAAGGATAATAGACATTTTTGGAATGACAGCTGTTATCAAACTCAGTTATTACATTTTGTATGCAATTATTTCATCACTTCACAAATACAATGAGCCAAACTATGGCAAAAAGTCATAAAGAATGAACCAGAGATCACTAGGTTCTGGAAGGTCTTGCCAAGCAACAGTTGGGTAAATCCAAAATAAAATATTTTGCATATCTTCACTTCTAAAATATCATGACAGAAGTCACTAAAACAGTGCAGTGGCTCCCTTTACCCATAAAGGATATATCTGAACATGACCAATGAGTGCCTAAAATTGTATACAGTACCAAACATATATATATATATAATATTTACTATATACAATATTTACTATATAATATTTTTATTTATATTATATATATATTTTTTTCTAAATATCTAACTATGGAGAAGTATATTTATAAGTTACAATTGTAAGAGACTAATGACTAATAATAAAATACAACAATTATAACAGTACCCTATGATACAATTTGCTTAAAGTATATGAATTGTATATTTCTGGAAATTTCCATTTAGTTTTCTCAGACTGTGTTTGACCATGTATAACAAAAACCATGGGTAAGGAAAACTATTATCTACAGCTTCTGAATTACTCAAACTTCTTCACTTTTTATTCTGTTTTTCGCTTATTTCTGCTTGTCTTTTATTGATGTCTGACCACTCACTAATTTCTACTGGAAGTCATTTAACATTCACATTACCAGAGAACACTGGAAAGAAGATAAAATTGGAGAACAGCTAGTCATATGAGCTTACACCATTCTCAGGCAGGCCTCCTTGAAAGTGAAGAGGCCAGAATAGGTGGATAAACCAGAGCCAATATCAACATACAAGAAGGAACAGGAAAAGACAAAGAAGCACAATCAGTTACATGGAAAAAGAGGTGCTACCTGATGGACAGGTATGTGAGGAAACTTCCTTCATATGCAAAATATGAGGGCTGCCTGTCCATGCACAATTGGAAGGAAAATGACTCAGAAGTCATCTCCCTGTGCACCTGGGGGACACTGTGTTAAACGAAATCTGCAAGACACTGAGGGATAAATAGTGCATCATCCCATTTACATGTGGAGTCTAAAGTAGTTAGACTGGTACAACACAGTACAATGGTGAATGTCAGCAGACTGACCAGAAAAGAGGGAGCTAGAGAGATGGTGGTTAAGGGATTTAATGGTTCTGTGACACAAGACAAGTGAGCTCTGGAGACCTGGGGCACAGCATGCTCAACAGTGACAATACCACATAGCACTGTGTACTTGGAGTTTGCTAAGGAGGGTGTGTACATCACAAAGTGTTCTCAACACACACACACACACACACACACACACAATGGTAGCTATGTGAGATCACAGTTAATTATCTTGACTCTGGGCATTATTTCACAATGTATACCTGTATCAATGCATCAAGTATATCTTAAATATATACATGATTTTAAAAACCATTACTATGAGAAGTTAAGCAGTGATGTTTAAGGTACTTGTTTGTTAATACACAGGTTTAGTTAATGTGTAAGAAGTCCCCAAACAATTGTTTATTTTTCTTTCTAAATGTTGGAATTTTAGTTGTAATGATAAGTTTAATTTAATCCGAATAGGTGTCATGGTTTCTCATGATTGGAAGTAGCCTGCTGGTCACTGGTACCTCCACCTAATGAAATGACACACAAGGGGACACCAGTACCTGTCTTTCCGCTACAAGACCTATCTTTTTCAGATCCCTAGTAGTTATTAAAAGGAGGAAGAAAAGGAAGAAGAGTGAGAAAGAAAAGGAGATAAAGACAAAACACAGTAAGAGCTCTGCTTACAGAGGGGATGAACACGGAGGTTGCCTTTTTCATTCTCAAAGTGCCTTCTCTTATATCTCCCTCACACAACATCGACATGTCAGAATCCCTGCATTTGGAGTCTCAATCCCTCACTCTCAGAGCTCCACCCACTCTGGCAAGGAAACAACTACTTTCCTTCTTGCATTTTCCTACAAAGAACCTTGGTCTTCAACCAAATTCTGGTGTAGTTTTTCCTTTGCTTAGGATTTTCAGGCCCTGGAGCAGAGGAGGCATTATTCTGGTGTCCAGAGTTGGACGAGAAGCTGAACCAGTCGAACCTCCTACTGGCTTGCCACTCAAGTTACTCGTGCAAGCACATCTCATTAGAGCATAGCATTGATTGCCTTCTAAATAGTCACCAATGAAGAAGTTATATTTCTCTTCATAACATCACTATAGTTGTCTTGCTTGAGAAATAATCCAGGACTGTTTTGTTTTTTGTTTTTTGTTTTTTGTGGGGTTTTTTGTTGGGTTTTTTTTGTAAGTAGTAATGGTAATAGTAGTAGTTGAACTCAGAGCCTTCACACTGAGCTACATCTCCAGCCACTAATATTTTTTTTGAGACAAATTGTTACTCAGTCACTAATTTTCCCAGAAAGGCTTGAATTTATGATCCTCCTGTAATCCTAGTCACAACAATAACTAAGACAGGAAAAAGAAGTAGTATGACCAGTCAGAGTGATGGAGTAGAAGACACGAGTCAGTTGAGAGGGTTTAGCTGTTCACAGACAAAGCTTCTCTGTCCCTGAGGAAATGAAAGTCTCTCAGCAGCAGTTGTGAAAAGATGTAATAATTTGGTTATGGAATTAGACACTCATGGATTCGAATCCTTCCTTGAGCTCTGGCTCTTTGCATACATAACTCTTGGCAAGTTGCTCTTGCTGTTAAGTGTCTTCCATCTGTAAAATGAAGTTAATCAGACCTTCTGTGTTGAAGATGTAAATGAGAGAGAATGAGAAAATTCTAGTACTGCACTTTGAGTCCTTCCTGGCATAGAAAAAATACAAAAGTGTACGAAACTTAGAAATTGTTACTGTTTGTCATTGCTTTCCACAAACGCGAGTTAAGAGCTCCATGGATTACCTATGTAACATGAGATTACTTCCTCTTTATTTGCTTTCAAATCTTGATTCAGAGATGACGGGTGAGGCTGCATAGAAAAAGGAACCCTTCTCCACTGTTGCTGGGAGTGTAGACTCATACAACCCCTGTGGAAATCAGCCTGGAGATTCTTCAAAGTGGTAGGATTACAGGTCCCATTTCACTTGGCCATTGCTCTGCTAGGTAAATGCACAAAAGAATTAAAATTTTCATATCACAGCAATATATGTGCACCCATGTTTATAGCAGCTCAGTTTGTGATTGCTATATCTTGGAAATAACCAAAATGTCCACCAACTGAAAACTGGATAAAGAAGATGTGGTTCTTTTATAGAATGGAGTATTATTCTACCATTAAAAATGATAAGATTAAGTCATTTATACTCAAATGGATGTACCTTCAGGACATCCTCATAAGAAGTAAATAGGTCACAGATGTGTAAATAATATATCTTTTCTCTGGTATAAGAATATGAAGATGTAAATGAGTTCTAGTATATATAGTTGATAATGTTAAATAGAAAATATTTAAAAGGAAAGAGTATAGGGGTAAAAATGAGAGAAAAAAGAATGTGAAAGTAATAAATAAAAGAAATAAAGTTTATGGATATGGGGGTAGGGAGTTGCAGGGTGAATGGGGAAAGGGAACAAAATGAGAGTCCAGTAGTGTCATATTCTGGTACAAACTCTCATTATTGAATGTAATGATGATGTGTGTTCATAATGTACCAATAAAGATTTGAATTTAAAAAAAAGATGACTGCGCTTGAACACTAACCCAGGAATTCTTTCCTACAGTGATGAGAACACTGATAGTTTAGCAAAACTCTACACTTTCAGAGGTCTTATACACTTTGTATTTTATGATGAGAATTCCAATAAGAATTACATTAATTCATCAAATTTTTGTTTTCAGGGTTGGGGATTGAACTCGAAGCTTCACACAAGACAGGTAAGTGCCCTACATCTGAGCTATACTCTCTGCCCACCATGCTTTTTAGTTCAAAATCTCACTCACAATCATTTCAGAGTAACCTGGGTTTATCAAAGTGGTTATCTAAACAGAAGGGTGCGTATGTGAGTAAAAGGTCTCCTCCCTGCTGGGTGTGTGGTGGCAAATCTATGAGCTATGTAGGGTGTGAACTAAGGAGGTGCATCAGACCCACTGCCACACACCCAAAGTTCATGGATGAATGCAACCCCTGAATGTTTGCTCTTATTCTATCAGGAACTAATTACCTACTTTAGAATAGGATCAAAGTTCCCAAAATCGAAATGTTCACAGTGCCTTAAAATGGAAGACAGACCATGTAATTGACAAGCAGTTATAAATATTCCAAAGCAGACCATTCATTTATTCAACATTTATTGAGTGCAGAAGCTGTAGAAGATCAGTTTTATACTTAGGGGATTCTTGCATATTTTATTATAAAATTTGGTTCTGATGTTTTCTATTTAAACTCCCACACTTCTCAGTTTAGTTTTCCCCTTTGAAATGAATAAATCTACTCATAGGGGTATTATAATTTCGAACACTACGATGTATTTTAAAATCTAGAACCATATCTTCATTAAATATAATTTAGTCAATAAATTGACATCATTAATATTAAATTAATGTACTACCTGGATACTAAATAACTATTCAATAAATGGGAATTATTCCTGTCATTATTACATACATAAAGTACAATTGTATATAAGAGATAAATTTACTAGCCACAATTGACAAATATCCTTATCCAGGAATTGCTCAAAAACTTATAGAAGGGGGCCAGGGATTTAGCTCAGTGATTCTGGTGCCTGTCTTGGAAGCGCAAGGACCCAGGTTTGATCCTCGGTAACCACATACAATATGGGCATAGAGACTCATGCCCAGCAGCAACCAGTACCACGTACCATAGTGCCGGGCATAATGGCTCATGCCTATAATCGCAGCACTCGGGAGGCAGAGGCAGGAGGATTGCTGTGATGTAAGTTTGAGGCTGAGTGCAGGGCCAGCCTGAACTACAAAGCAAGACCCTATCTCAAAAACAACAACAAAAAAACTTATAGAAAAGCATATTATGATCCTCTAAGATTGACCCAAAATTTCACAAACTAAAGAAATTCAAGTGATTAGATTTTTCAGATCCTCTGGAATATACCACTTCCTGGGCCGGGGCTTTAGCTTAGTAGTTTGGGCATCTGCCTCACAAGGGCAAAGTCCCGAGCTCCATCCCTGATTCGAAAACAAAACAAAACACAAAGCCCTTCCAGAGACTGAGCTTTCTCTGTAATCCACAAATTTTAAATGAAATGCAGCTTTAAGAGTGATCCATGTATAGGTGCCAAATACCAAGAGTTTCAACTTTCAAAAATCACCAGCAACAGATTTATTAGCTCAGCATCTGATGAGTGATGACATTTTCTGTGACGTGGATAAGCAGACAAGCTATTTGTAGAACAGTGTCAGGAGGAGCCATGGCAACTTGAGCTCAGTTTCCCAAGAAACTTCTGTGTTCTAGCTGTTCTACTTTTCCCTCCCATAAATTTGACCCTGACATAAATAAATGCAATTATATATATACTATAGACACATAACAGTGAAATAAAGGGCGGAAAGGTTGCTTATACTTGCTTCATTAGATATATATGTGTATGTAAAATAGAACACTGACATATCTAGTATATATCAAATATTAATTTTTATTTCCTAAAAAATGAGTCATTAAGCCCTTTTACATGAGAAAAAAGTGATAATATAACTATCTAGATTCAACATTAACTTTCTTTTTTAAAAAAAGTCTGAAGATGCTTTGTATAAAAATGTTGTGCCTTTTTCCATTATAGTTTGAATAGCTGTTGGAAGGATGTAAGATGAAAACAATGTGTGAGAGATCAGAATAAATCAGATATGACTGGAAATTAGAAAAGTGGGTTGTAATCCTGTGTCAGATATGGTTTGGCATAGTAATTTTGGATACTTGGGCTTAGGTGCTCCTACTATAAGGTGAGAAAGTACACCTTCTCAGTGGAAATATTATGATTACAGAAAGAAATAACCCAAAGCTCCTGCTCATAACTCCAAGGATATGTTCAGTTATCATGAGGAAAGTTGTTCCATAGTAGACAGGAAGGGGCAAACCCTTTCCTTACAACAATGACTTCCTGGTGATATTAAGTGTTTCTCAAGAAGGAAAATTATTAAGGAAAAATTTAAGGTTGCTAGTAGCTGGATATCGTGAAAAAATAATTACTATTTTTCCTCTTTCAGAATTGAAATCCAATGACACCTGCAGAACAATACTAGTCATTCCAGGACAAGATTGTTCTTTAAAATCCTTCAGTAAAAAGCCTAGAAACAGCCATGCACAATAATCCCAGCTACTCAGGAGGCTGAAGCAGGAGGATTACAAACTCTAGGACAACCTGGACAATTCAACAAGACTTTCTCACAAGAAGTACAAACTGGAATTGACAATATCTTGAGAGGATTAGTTTGGCTAATAATACCACAACTCACTTCCAATAATACATCTTGCCCTCTTCCTGTTTTATGTTTTCTGCTAAGAGGGTAAGATGAATCTAAAACCAGGAGAGGGAGGAGGAAATGTAAAACAGGAACATTGCTCTCAGAAATGACAATATTATTTTTAACAGACACAAAGGTTTAATGAAAACTGAGCATGAAGTAGGCCAGAAAGTTAATTCCGAAAAAACTTCAAAAATCTCCAACACATTGCCCTTCGTTTTACTGTGGGACTAAGTTAGCATTATTCCACACTCTCACTCACAAGCAGGAGCAGGAATTTCTTCAAACTGATGCAACCGGCTGGTGGTAGAAACCAGCCAATAGCTGGGCTCCAACCTGACCAATGGATAATGAGGATGAAAAATAAAGAGGCACAGAAACAAGTTTAAATCTGGGGGACACACAGGCTCATGTCTCTTTTCAACTGAGAGCACTAAGTGCCTGGCGCACGTGGGCTCTATTGACTCAGACACTGCAGGCATGAGCAATCAATTCCCTAAGATTCACCTGCCTCCCTCCAGTCCTGATACTCCTCCAGGTAAACAACTTGACCTCAAGTGTTTTTACTTCTCCTGGCAGAGTGTTAGTGAACAGGAAAGTACGGGATGGGTTCACTTGGAAATAACTGTAGCAGTAAAGACTGTAAAGTTGACGGGCCGGGGATATAACTCAATGGTTTCGGCACCTGTCTTGTAAGCGCAAGGACCTGGGTTTGATCTCTGGTAACCACATAACAATACTGGGCGTGGAGACTCACCCCAGCAGCAATCAGTACCACATACCTCAGTGCCGGGCGTGGTGGCTCACGCCTGTAATCCCAGCACTCAGGAGGCAGACGCAGGAGGATTGCTGTGATGTGAGTTGGAGGCTGAGCTCAGGGCCAGCCTGAACCACAAAGCGAGACCCTTTCTCAAAAACCCTTAAAGAAAACAGTAAAGTTGAAGTTTGCTGGAGTCTGTGACACAGGATTCCATGGAAGCACATATTTTCTCACTAGCACCACCAGCCGCTATGCTACTATGTTGCCGAGGACAACTTGCTATCAAACTTCAGCTCTCCCCACCTGCCCTGCTCTGAGCCTGTTCTGAACTGTAAACATTCCCCGCACAGAAGCTGGGAACTGAGTAGTGTGAGGGTCTCTAACTTCTTCATCCCTCCATCTGTCAGAGCCCCTGGACCTGCTGCAGCCGAAACAGAGATGCAAGGTGCTGACCAACAGCTTCCCGGACACCTCTGGCTGAGAACAAAGCTATTTCAGCTCAAGCAGATTCCTCCTGGAGCAATCAATTCCCCAAGATTCACCTGCCTCCCTCCAGCCCTGATACTCCTCCAGGTAAACAACTTGACCTCAAACAGCTTGACCTAGCTGGCCCTCAGCTAGCTTCCACTCTACGTATCAGTCTCCATGTTCCCAGTTCATCCTTGGCAGACCCCACTCTAATGTGCATTTCCAGTATGCATCTAGCTGACATTTTCTAGATTGATGAATTCTTGCCCTGAGCCTGAACTTGCTGTAACCAATCAGCAATAATAATAATATAAAATGTAACCAATCAACTGTTTATTCTACTTCTGTATTGGTTTTTTTCCTAGAAAGAGACCTCTATAAGAGATAAGACCAAAAATTTCCCTGGTACATTGAGGAATTATCTTGACTAGGCCCATTGACATAAATAAACCTATTTGTTTTCTGCCTCCAAATCCTGAGTGCTTTCAGTGATTACCTTCCACTTCTTAATGCATTCGCCACCCTCTTTCTCCTCCTTGTTCTGAGAAGAGGCCAGTTAGACTTCCTTTTGCCCATCTAACCTCCACAGCTTGAAAGGAGATGAGTGAAAGAATAAAGGCCCTGGCTCTCACCTCCCTTTCTCAGCCTCCCTTCCTTTCTGGCCAATAATCCTCACTGGCTCAACCCAACAGGAGACTTAATAAAGGATGGAAAAGCCAGGGAAGTGGTCCTCACAGTTTGCCGCCCAGGGCACCAAATGACGTGGGAAGAGTAGCAAACGCTGCACTGACCACACCAGCACAACACAAAAAATGCGTCCAGGAAGAACAGCAGGAACTCAAGCAAGCACATGCAGAACTTGATGACAAAGAGTTGAGAAAATCCCCTCTAAGTCAGAAACAAAAGTAGATTCTGGCTATCATCCCTTTTATTTGAAATTGTTTTGAGACCTTTGTCAGAATATTACAACAAAGAAATGAAAAAAAAGCATAAAAATGAGAAAGGAAGAATAGCAATATCATCACTTTTGGATTACTGGATAATCTCAGTACAAAAATCAGATAACTTACGTATTGAATATAAGAACTAAAGGGAAACTCTGAAAAACTTAAACATATAAAAACTAACATTTAAACATATTGTCTTAAACACAGTACTTGTACAATAGCATATATACTGAACTATAAATAAATTCAACACATGGAAAGATCTTTGTGGAGAAATTTACAAAACATATTGAAACATTAAACTTAGATGTTAATATAATGGAAACACATCATTTTCCAAAGTAGGAAAATTTTTTTATCCTGTCATTTCTTCCCAAATTGATCTGGGTTCAAGGCAATTCTAATGAAACCCTCTGAGGGATATTTTGGAAGAGCCAAACTCAAACATTTTACAGAGAATTTAGGACCAAGGTCAGATATTATTGAAGAAGAAAAGCAAGTTGGAGAAACTTGCCCTACCAGATATTGAGTCTTATTATGAAGATATATAATTAAAACTTTGTGGTATTGGCACGAGAATAAACAGACTGAAGGAACACAAGAGAAAACCCAGAAACAGATCCACACAGGCGATACAAAGTTGAACTACAGAAGTGGAGAGAGAACACTGCAGGCGGGGATTATGAAATACCTGAGTGTATTCATACACAAAAGACACAAGTGGCTCCTACTTCCAGCCATACAAAAATCAATTTCATATTCCTTAAAGATTCACAAGGCAAATGTGCAACTTTTAATAGATTATATGAGAATATCTTCATAACTTTGGGACAGAAAGGGATTTCTTAAGCAAGACCTAAAAATCATCAACATTAAAGAAGATTAGAAATTCATTTAGACTCTATCTTTATTAAATGAGAAAAGCTAGGCTTGATGGCCTATACCTGTAGTTCTACCACTTTGGGAGAGTGAGGCTGGAAGATCATTAGTCTGGGATCACCAGGGGAATATGGTGACTTAGGACAAACCTGTCTTAAACTGAAGAAAAAAAATAATAAAGGGCCAGGAATTTAAGTTAGTGTGATCTGAATGCTTTGAGTTCAACCTCCAGAACAACAAAAAAAGAAAAGTAAGATGCACAATGAACAAAAATTGGATATAGCAATTGTACCCGTGAATCACAAAGACAGAACATGAGACCAGCTGAAAAATAGTCAAAACAATGAAAGAAGCACACACACACACACACACACACCATAAGAAACAAAGAATACCTGAAAAATGTCTTTAATCATATGGAAATTAAACACATATAAGACTGGTGAAAATTAAAATTTATTCAGATCAAGTATTTATAAGTAAACAGTACTGTGTGCTGACATTCAATAATGGTTAGAGAATAAATGGGAAAGAAAATATTACCTAATAAAATTGGACATATACACATCTAATGACAAAATGCTGCCATTCCAAGATACATACTGTAGTGCTGTTTCTAGCTGTGTATTGTGTTCTACTCATTTTAAAAGCTAAATGGAATCAATTAAAAATATCAGAATGCACTGCAGTTAGTAAGGATACGTACTGTTTTGTGAAATTGTGTTTTTCCCTCACATGAGCATGGAGTGTGTATGAAATAAATTGCATTTTTTTCTACACACCCCAGGAAAGAAATTCAAATGTTGCCATTTTTAGAAGGTCTAACATATGTGCACCAAGTAACATGTAGAAAAAGGGTTGTGGATGCACTTCTGTACATAGGCCCTGGGTTCAGTCCCCAGTCCTGGAGAAACTTAGCACAGTGATGACTAGCAGTGGGACTAAGGTGGAAAATAGCAAGACCAGGCACAGCACCCGGGCCATTCGAAGAGCCTCTCAGGTGTATCATGAACTAGGAAGAAAATCTTCAGAGTAAAAAGGAAAAGGAAGGCAATAGAAAGTAAAGAATGGCAAGAAAAAAATTCAATAGTAAAAACAAAAAATGGAAACAAAGTTCATGTATATGGGGATGAGGGTTTTAGAGTACAGGGGAGTGGGCAAAATGAGAATCAGACTCATCACATACAGGTACAAATTCTTAATGTTGAATGTGATTGTGCTGTGTATCTAAAATTTATTGGTATAAAATCAATAAAGTGGGAAAAAAGCAATAAAGAGCCTATTAGGTTCTCTCACCTAACCTATTAGGTAACAACATATATCCGTTTCATTATACCTGGTACTCTGTATACGTATGGTGTGTACGGCTGTATAGAAATAATACAAGCGTATGTTGTGGGGAAATGCCTGTTGATTATGCCCACAGCAGCTGTAAGCAGTTCAGGCGGTAAAGACTTAATCCCTCGGTGCCTTGATTATAGAAGTGAGTCTGGCCAAAGCGTATGAAGTCAGTGTCTCCCACCCAAATTCTGTTCCCAGAGTTAAAACCTTCTTTACTAAAAAAGACAAGGTTAATTATAAAATACAACCTATATATTGTGTGTTCTGTTTCTGATTCAAGAATTCTGCGTCTCCTCCTTTACAAGCCTTGACCGCAGCTGCGACATATCCGTAGCGTCTCCACACAGACCCTCCACGTGGGAGCTTCACGTCAATCTAACGATGACGTCACCACTCAGTACCGGCAGCTCTGAGTGTTCGCGCCTAGGAGCTTATTCAGCTCTGCTTTTGGGAGTTATGGTCATCCTGGCTCTCTGTGTCTTTGTCTCTTTAATTCTGTCTGAGTTTTTCCTTTAATCTTGCATCAAGCACTGAATCAGAATCTCCTTCTGGAGGCTCTGATAGTATGTTACATTTTAAACGAACAATACATATTACCGGTTGCTGTTTTCTTTATACCTCAGTCAGTAAACATTGAACATTAAGAAAACAGCATTATGCCTAGAAGATTTAAACGAATATGTAACTTTTTATAAAGGAATTTCATAATTTAACAAGGTTAAAGGAGCCAGCAGTGCTAAAACTAGCAGATGTCTTTGTATCCTCTGCTGCTCAGATAGTGATTCAAAGAGCTCAGCTCTGAGAAGGTATTGAGGCTACCTGAGAATTTAATTAATGTTGAGCCACTGGAATCCAAAGAGATACACAGGAACTTAAAAAGTTATTTAGAAGAATAATTTTAAGTGAGAAAAATGGAATTAAGGAACTTCACAGAAGCATCGATAGAAATAATTACACCTAGAATAAAAAACACAATTACTTGAAAGAACTGTGTAATGTATGCTGCTATGCAGACTAGACCCTGATATTCTGTTAAAGGGACCAAGCTAAGTCTCAGAACAGTTTATATCTCAAAATATGATTCAGTTTCTTTAACACTGTACATTAGAATGTACATAGGAAAATCATCGGAAAAAATCTAACTAGAATGCTCATAGCATGTAAAATTAAGACTTCTGCTTTCTAATTTATGCATTTATGAATTTTTTAAAATTTTGTTTCATAAAATGAGTTGGTACAATTTCAATTTTATTTATGAATTATCATACATATGAACTATACATTAGAGACAGACTACATATCATCTATATACATATCTGTCTCAGTTGTTATCAAAGAGTGATAACATCGAATGATCCATTTCTCAACAAGAAATAATGAGAAAATGAATGGGGGCAGGAGTTTTTATTTTAGTAATAATCATAACAATAATCACAACTGGCAATGATTTTCCTGAACTCTGAGAAGCCAGTTACAGTTTGTGGAGAAATAATTGTTAGTTTTGCCAGCTTGTAAACACTGACCTTCTTCAAAAATAGCAACCGAGACACTACTTGCTGCTTTGGCATTCCTTACTGGTGGGTAATGAAGGTCCCTCCCTCTCTCCCACACAAAGAACAATCCTCTGACATTATGAATGTTGAATTATGAATTAGGCTGACACATGAATAAACTCTGATTTGATTGGCTATTCTATCCATGAACTGAATTCTCTAGATAAACTTACAGTTCTGAATACTAAAAAGTTTAACTTGTCCCCATTTGTACTTTATTTTGCTTCTATCTCCTTAAATAACTTATTTGAATATGGAATGCAGTGAAGTAACATTATAAAGATTTGTCTTTATAAATTTAGCTCTAGGAATCAAGTTTCAGGTAGTCACAATCCTTTGATATGCATGCAGTCTAGGAAGAATGAAAACTAAAATTTCTGTAAGTAAATTTCTAATGGCTGAGCTAATGAGGCAAATAAGTGGAGATGTTTAGGATTAGAAGGTTATCTAATCTCTACAACTCAGAGTGTTTCCCAAAGTTACAGACTTCTCTGCAGAAAGCATTATCTTATTCCTCCCCTCTTTTGCAGTTGAGGACAGGAAGTTTCAAGGTTAGCTTGAAAGACTAATTACATACTTCTAAATATAGAAGGGCTAAAATCAAAGTATTCTTTCTGAAAAAGAAAAAGTCACCCTAAAAGGATATTTTCATTGAGTTTATTGGTAAATGTTAAGTGTATATTAGGATCTCATTCATCATTGAGAATTTGTACCTGTGCACAATATATCTTCATTCTTAATTTTTCCCATTCTTATGCCTTCCCAACAACCCACTGACCTCCATATACATAAGCTTTGCTAAAAAGGTATCTTCTCTAACTTTAATACCAACAAGATGTAAGAAATATGAACATGAACTATAGTTCCCATACAAAGCACCATAGGAGACAAAGCCTAGTATTTTTCCTTGATAGTTCTTCTTTATCCAATAGCTTCTGTATACTGTTTAGATAAACAAATCTCAGGATACATCTGAGCAATGGATCCAATCAATCTAGGAAACCTATTTCTTATGCTATTGCTTTTTCTACTGCAGCCTTAAGTAGAAGCATCATAGGCAGGAAGGATAGCAAGTCCCTATTCCACTGTCACCGAGCCAGGCAGACTCTAGCTAAAATTCCCCTGCATTCCACTCACACCTTACCATCTATGCAAATTATGTGTGTAGATTAGGCCTATCATTAAGGAAGGTAATAATTTAGTATGAACAATGTCCACGGTGCTCTTAGCTCACATCCTGTGGCACTGGGGTAGGGTGCAGTCTGGGTGAGGATGAGATAGAAAGAATATTGATTTATGAAGGCTGGCAGGGAACACAGTGACCATGAGGCCTCAGTCCTGGTCTTCTTTTTAAATAGAAGCTGTCACACAATAAAACACAGATTTTAGTCATAATTCCTAGAAACGGGAAACAGATGCATTTAGACTGGGAAGATGAGATAGGTAAAAAAAA
>PVIR01028487.1:0-21937 GCA_004026965.1 Petromus typicus | reverse complement strand
GCCCGGCACTGTGGTATGTGGTACTGGTTGCTGCTGGGCGTGAGTCTCCACGCCCAGTATAGTATGTGGTTACCGGGGATCGAACCCTGGTTCTTGCACTTGCAAGACAGGCGCCAGAACCACTGAGTTAACTCCCCAGCTCAATGGTGCACTTTTTTTAGTTTTCTCCACAGGAGGTAGGCGGCAGGATCCATGCGAATGTCAGGTGCCAAGAACCAATCAAGCTATTTAAAAAGACTTCTCTGACTTGCTTAATCAATGCATGGAGAATTACTCTGAGCTTAAATCTTCTCTATTCACACACATATTTGTGGCTGGTTCTGAGGCGAGTTATAACACAGTATCAAGGAGTACTCAGTATTAAATGAGTTTCCATAACACCTCTTCCTGGTATTCCCCCAACTACATCTTCTTTCTTCTTTCTGAAGAATGGTTCAACAAACTATGTGGAGTGGACACGGACATTACAGAGAGCAGGAGGTCAACCCTCTGAAGGAGGCTGCTTCATAGCCAACTCATTATCCATCTAGTCAGTTAATATTTATTGAGCTCTACCATGTGCCAGGCACAGGTCTAAGGGTTGGCAATGAAGCAGTGAATAAGACAGATAAGGTCCTTGCCCTCCCTGGGCTCCGATAAGTGAGCAATGGACCTAAAATTCATTGAACAGTTCAATTACAATGATGAAAATTATTTGGAGCAACCAATTTCTGCAAGGTGAAATTAACAAGGTCAGAGAAAAACACCTGGGCACAGCCAGATCTGACTTGCTCAAGCTCTAGAAACCTGAACAGAACATATAAACATGACTCTTCCACAACTCTTTGAAAGCAATGAGATAAATTAAAAGCAACTTGAATGGCATGATTAAAATGACACATCATCAAGAGATACATCAACATAATAAAGGGCTTCAAGGACATACAGAAGTGAATAGTGCTCCAAACTCAAGAGCAGAGAAGTGCAAGACAGAGAAACACATACTACAAATTAGCATCAAAAGAGAGGAGGGTCCTGTTGGAATGCAAGGTCAAGAAATTTAAAATGTCCCCAATTCCCACTGCCAGTGTTGGAGAGATATTGTCATGACCCAGTGAGCCACAGTCAACCTTCAAAATGTCTCTCTGAACCTTTCGTCTCACCTGTGAATCATTTTTAGTTACATCTGTCACTGTCCTGAGTCTCCCGCCATGGGTGCACAGGGGCAATGTTATTAACTGCATCTGGTTCCCACAGAAAGACAAAGCAGAAGTGATCCATCACCCACTGTCCACCACCCACCGTCTACCACCCACCATCCACAGCAGATTTAGAGGCACTGAGGCTGGGCAGGAAGTAAGATGTTCTATGAGATTTCCAGCCCAGAGCTTTCCATGAGGCCCATACCCTCCACCACCCAGCATCAGGTGTCCACAGTGTTTGCTCTCTGTTGCTCCAGTGTTTAAAGGAGGGGACTTGCGCATTGGGTAGGGTAAGCTGGGGATTCTGGTTGTCCTGCCATGACCTGATCAGTCCTGCCCCAATGCCAGTTGCAGCCTGGGGGAAGGTCTCAGGAGCCCATTACAAGACAGCCCAATCCACCACCAATGCCTGACTAATCCTTGTGTGGTAGTCATGAATCAGAGTCGTCTTGTCAAAGAAGACACCACTTTCATTCCTGTTGCTGCCTCGCCTCGCCAAACTACCTTCTGTCTGCTTGGTTATTCATTCACTTTCATTCATAGTAATTATTTAGGCTGGGTGGTAATGTAAATATAGATAAAATACAAAGTCCCCTGGGTCCACCCCCACCATTCTGCCTGAAATGATTCTTTCTGCCTGAATTCCATTCTTTGGCTGATAGTCTTCCAGGTAGTCCTCGAACCCTCACAGCAGGGGCTTCCAGAATGTGCAATGTGAGTGAAGGCCCCTGCCAAACTGGTTTTAACCTTCTTAGGCCCCTTACTCCTGCTTCCCATGCATGGTGCAAAGTAGGAGCTGAAATGACCATGCACAGAAGCTTTTGGATCAGGCCCAGAGGACTTTGTATTTTATCTGTATTTACATTACCACCCAACCTAAATAATTGCTATGAATGAAAGTGAATGAATAACCAAGCAGACAGAAGGTAGTTTGGCGAGGCGAGGCAGCAACAGGAATGAAAGCGGTGTTTTCTTTGACAAGACCACTCTGATTCATGACTACCACACAAGGATTAGTCAGGCATTGTGGTGAATTGAGCTCTCTTGTAATGGGCTCCTGAGACCTTCCCCAACACGAGCATACTCTGGCTCTGCAAATGTAATAGAATAATACTAAGTTCTACCAGTTATAAGGACTTGTGCTCGAAGCTATGCAGTTACAGCAAAAAATCCTAACTTTAGGGCCCGGATTTGGCTCAGTGGCACAATGCCTAATTTGTAAGCACAAGAGCCTAGGTTTGATCCCAGGTGCCACAAAAAAAAAAAAAAAACCTGAAAAAACTCCAAAAAACTACAACAAAACAAAAACACAACTAACTTTGAGCTCTCAAAAATCCAGCCACCTGTGAAGGGAAAGAGCTAACAACTTATCATCTGGTAAAACACTGGCCCCTGAGGAAAAGCCTGCATCAGCTGCCAGGGGGAGGCAGATACATGGGCAGAGGGGGAGCTCTACGTGGGCTGGTCGGTATACAGCACTTAGCTCTGCTGCAGTGAACAGCCAGTGAGGCTGCAGTCTCAGGTCATCACAGCTCTCTGACATGCTTCTTTCTCCTCCCCAGTCTGAGTTTAGCTTATCAACCCCCCCTCCCGCCCTGTGAACTTTTGCGTTCTGCTTGTTGTATCATCTTCGCCTGCCTGTCCTAATAAGGTCCTATCACTCCTTATATTGCAAACTGGCAGGAGTTCCTGGGAGTTCTCATACTGGACACTTGCCTGTGGACTTGGCCTGACACTTGACTTAGGAACAACTTTTCAGGATTTACCAAGTACCTCTAGTTGCTTATAATCTAATGAAAAGGATGGGTGGGTGGATGGATGGATGGATATATGGATGGACGGATGGATGGATGGATGGATGGATGGATGGATGGACAGAAACAATTCCAAGTATTAGGAGCTACTGTGATTTGAATGTTTCCCTTGACCTTTAAGTGTTAGAAATTTGGTTTCCAATGCAACAATGCTGGCAGCTGGGTCCTCTGGCAGATGATCAGGTTACAAGAGCTCTGTTCTCATGAAAGAACTTGAGATAAGTTCTTGCTATGTTGCTCAGGCTGGTTTTGAACTCCATAGGTTCAAGAGATTCTGCTGAAATCAGAATTCTTGAGGCAATGGAACTGCAGGCATGTGCCACTGGCTCTAGCTGGATTATCTGCTCTTAACAGCAATCTGTGACATGAGTAGGTGGCCCTACCACATCATATGTAAGTCAAGTTTTCTCTGTTCCCTGGCGGTTCCTGTTGGCTTCTCCTTTTTTCTCAACTTCTGTGGGAACAATCTGATCTGACATGGACCTGTGGACTTGGACCCCTGGATCTGGAAAGTCCTGCTTTATCAACTCCACACTGACCCACAGAAGTCCTTTATGACCTCACCACCCCTGAACTTCCGGCTCTACTCAGTAGGAGGAGAGGTAGCAAAGCATCCAATGGCCAAGTGGAATGTGGCACACAGCTTTCCTCTGTACACAACCTACTTTGCACGTATTCAGGGTCTTAGTTACTTCCCTCATCATTCGGACATGACAAAGGAGAAGTCTGATGTTTGAATTGGTTTCAATCCATAGTCAGCTCCTCCAAGGCAGGGGAGCATAGAGAAGGGCATGGCCGAGGAGAATTGCTCTTGACAGGACAGCAGGAAGAAGAGAGAGATCAAGGGACCAGGGAGGAAGACAGACCCTTCCAGGCCACACTGCCAGTGACCCACTTCTTCCAACCATCATTCATTTCCCAACATCATATTTAGCTATAATTGCATCAGTGGACTATTCTACTGATAAATAGCACAGCCCCATGATCCAGCCATCTCCCAAAAGCTTCATATATGAGCACAAGAGGTTTTAGGGGAAGCATCAGACAGAAAAATTAATTTCTGGGAGTGGCTACATTCTTTCCTTTGACATGTCTGCTTGATTACAACCTGCTTAAGTGCAAAGATGACTTTCTCCTTGCCCCATCTGTCTATATCTTGCAGAGGAAGAATTGACTTCTGTGAGCTAAGAAGCCTGTGGCTCAAGTTCCATTGAAACCTGAGATTCTGTGAAACAGGCAGTGAAGATTCAGGGAACAGAAAACAAACTGCACACCTTAGAGGGACAATCCAAGAGTCTGAAAAAGGACCTGAGGGGAAGGGGCCTCCCTCCCTCCACTGAGGGCTACATGTATGGAGTCAGTTTCCCAAAGATGACGAGACATGACCAACGTGATGAAGAAAGTGTTAGACACATAAAAGCACAGAAGAGGCTTACACTGTAGCGCTGATGTGCCAGTCATCGTTCTAAGAGCTTTGCAGATCTGTACTTGCTTAGTCCTCAAAACCTCTCGGTGAGCTAAGAGCAATGAGTTGATGACAGAGCTGGAACTCCAGAGCAGGGAGCTGGGCTCCAGAGTCTATGCTCCTGAATTACAATTCCATGCTGCCTCTACAGATGGACTACATGAGGGAGGATGGGGTAGGGAGATCTTCAACTCAATGCAGCTGGATGACCCTATGTCTCTTTGTAAACTATCCCTGGTGCCACTGGGCTGGAGTCTTATACATCTTTTGGGAGAGCCTTCATAATCATAATATATGAACACATGCATGTATATGTATGTACATTTACATAGAGTTAATTTTGTATGATCAAACTGATGGAATGATATGCACACAATCTTAAAATTTTCCTATGACATTATTGAATTATTAAATATGATCGATATTTGCCTAGTATGTACTATTCTGTTTGCCCAGACACTATTCTAAGTGTTAGATAAAGATCAACTTCCCAGGAACTAAAGTTCAGAGAGGTAGTAATGACAATGTTTAGATAATACAGGAATATCTATCATCAGAAGTCATAGTTTCCTTCAGAGAAACTCTCTAGAAATAGCACAGGTACTGTTCTTTGAACATCTTTTTTTTTTTTCTTTTGAGGCAGGGTCTCGCTTTATAGTTCAGGATGGCCCTGAACTCACTTTGTAGCCTAGGTTAGCCTCAAACTCACAGCAATCCTCCTGTCTCTGCCTTGTGAGTGCTGGGATTACAATTGTGAGTCACCACACCCAGCATTGTGGTATGCAATACTGATTGCTGATGATCATGAGTCACCATTCCTGGCATTGTTGTATGTGGCTACCAAGATGAACTCAGGACCTTCCACTTGCTAGGCAGGCACTGGAACCACGGAGCTAAATCTCCGCCCCTATTTGACCATTTTGTGAGTGGATGAGGTTAGTAAAATCCAATCTAATCAACGCATGTAACATCCACCCATGAAAACTCACTTCCAGTAAGATATGTTAGTAAAATTCCATGATGAGTTTATGAGTGTTCATTCAATTATTATGCTTCTCAATATACATATCTGCTATCAAATAATACATAACAAAACTCTAATCTATAATTGTTCAGTTTTTCATCAGTTCCATAGAGCAGTTACTGAAGATTTAATGTGCACTAATCCCCAAACCCATGTTTAATGCAATGTTCTTTGGTGATGAAGAACTAAATTCGGGACTTCTTAATAGGAATGTGCTAAACTGTTTTAATTACTTAGCAGATCTCACTAAAGACAATTTTACTGAAATGTACAAATATATTAACCAAATAGCAAATGGACTTAATTAAATCTACTAGGATAAAAAAATTCACAGCACCAAACACAATAGGAAATTGTTAACTATTTTGCATATGTCAAAAGAGAGATGACATACCATAATATAATGAAACTCTGAATATATTCATGAAAGAAGTTGGAAAAATCTTTCATACATTTTTGGTTCCTGTAACATAAATGACTGACATAGATGCTACCGCAATGGTGGTGAACCTATGGCACACGTGCTGCACCGAGCATGCAGAGCTCTCTCAGTTGGCACATGAGCCAACTCATTCTAGCAGCTGATCATCAGATAACAACTGCTTTTCCTAACCTAAACTTCAGTATTCATGTTTAATTACAGTGTTGGCCCTTTATGATAAATAAGTGGGTTTGGTTTTCAGTTTGGGTACCTGGTCTCTAAAAGGTTCACCATCGCTATTCTAGAGGCAAAGACAGTGTTACAGCTTCCCAAATGTAAATGAATATTACAGCCATTGAACCATAGCTATACTGTAGTTCCACCTACCAGAAAACTGAAAAAAGTTCCAAACAGTGATTTGAAAGTTTATACTTACCTTAATCCGTAATACCACCCTCTTGATGGTGCAGGGGTATCATGTCTCTTCCTGCACAGACTGGGCAGGATCCTTAGCTATGCACTTCTGTCCCATACCCAGATCCTGCAAACTCACTGTCTGCTGTGCAAAGAGGGGCCTAGGAGACTGGAGCATATCTGGAAGGGGAGACAAGCTCTTACACAGGGAACCTCTTCAGCAGAGGCAGCATGAGCAGGAGAGTGACAAACCTGCCCATTCTTCTTCCCAGGCTCTAGTGAAACAGGGCAGGCAGGACCACCACCTCTCTTCAGCAAGACCACTCCTGAGCACGATGCACGCAAACTGCAGTCCAAGGGAAGGCTGACGCTGCTCACACGCTCTTCACACTGGCAACCTGCTTAGCCACTGAGCGATTTAAAGCGCGACAACGAATGGTCTTTAGAGACGATGCTATTATTCAGCTATAAGAGGAATGAAGTACCCACAGGTGCTCAATGTGGATGAGCCTTGAAAATACCATGCCAAATGAAAGGACAGGATCCATTTCTGTGAACTGTCCAGAAAAGGAAGGTCTGTAGAGACAGAAAATACATTAGTGGTTGTCTCGGATCAGAAGGGGTAGGACATGGAGTGACTGCTGCTGGGGATAAGGCTTGTTTTGGGGGTGATGAAAATAGAGTAATTTAACAGTAGTAGCAATGACTGCACACTTCTGAATATATTAAACGTCACTGAACTTTGTGCCTTAAAGTGGTGAAGCTTCTGGTATAAGGATCATATCTCAACAAAGTCAATATTTTTTTAAAAACCCTTACAATGCAAGAATTTTGTGATCTCTCAAAATAAACAGAAAAGCTCTGAAGTATTTCCAAATCCAAGGTGGGACTATGCCTTATGTGATTTGCAAACAGGAGAAGCCAGTTGGAAATTGAGCAACAGACAGATGTGGGGGCCTCTGACCACTTGGAAACTGGTGCAGCTCAGACGGGGCGGCCAGTGCACAGCCCCCCTCAGTCATGTCCCCCATGCCGAACATGGCTGGGTTTTTATGCTTTCAGCAAAAACAAAACATCTATGTTTTATCATTTTTTATTTTTAGTTTTTTTATTTTCAAATCTTGTATAACAAACAGAATTTATAGGGTGTGATAAGGAAAAAAAGTAGAACAACTCAGTTTTAGCTCAAATTTTTCTATTTGGTTTTTGGTAATAAATTCATTTTTTTCCTCACTAACTCCTATGTAACACCTACCTTTCACTGCTCAGTCAACAACTATTTCCTGAATGCCTAGTGTGTTCTAGGCTTCATCCTAAACCCTGGAATGCAGCAATAACCAGAGCCTTAACCAATAGGTTCACATCCCGTAGTGGGGTGGTGGTATCAGGAGCAGATGGCATGGTACAGCATGCACTGAGCCACCCCAAGAGTGTGGCCCCCAAGCCCTGGGCTGTCCTGGGAACCAGCATTGTGGGCAGATGCATTCAGACAGGTAGACACAGATTCCCTCAGTGAAATGGCTGTGGGTGAGGCCAGGATAGAACAAATTCCCAGGCTTCCAGCCAGGCCACTGGATACTTCCCTTCCCGCTTCTCCCGACTTGCCCAAGTTAGACCTCTGGAAAGAGTCAGAAGCAGTGAGGCCAACCTGCCCACAGGGCTAGAATATCTTTGTGCATTCCATCTTAACAAGAGCCTCATGGTGCCTCACAGAAGACCATGTTTGGGAGATTTCTGTTTTCCTTTCTTCCCTTATTAAAAAGAACAGCATTAAATATCCAGATGCCATGGTTCATAACCATTCCTCCAGGATAGAAAGATTCTGAGCATCCTATTTTACTTCTTTCTACAATTTTTGTAGTTTCTGGGGAATGTCTTGTGATGGAGAAGATTATTAATTTTATATGCTTGTGCACTTTTTCAACATTCATTGTGATTTTGTTCACCACAAATTTTGTTCTTAAGAAGAAAATTCTCAGAAATGCTCTCATGAATGACAGTGTGTTAGGACCTTACAACTGTTACACTGTTAATGGTTTTAAAACAGGCACCAGAATGTACTTAGGCTGGGGACAATTTAGGTATAACCTGCAACCAACACAAAATTTAACGACACAATGGAGAACTAAATACATTTGTGCTTTTCTAAAAAGAAAAATCTCTTTTTGTTCATTGGTCCAACTCAATAACCAATCATGTTTTAAAAAGCTACTTTTTTGTATGTGGTAGCAGTAGACAGTTGTAAATTCCTTGCTGTTCCAGCCATTATGAGATAAAACTGAACTGCTGTCCCCTTAACTGGTCTTAGTGACTTGTATGACAAAGTGAATGCGACAGAGTAGCTCTGGGATCTCCAAGGTTGGCTCATAGGACACCTGGCAGCTTCCGCCTGGACATCTTGGGATGCCAGCAGTGGAGATTGTAAAGACCCGAAGCCAGTGTATAGAGAGGCCTGGGAGAGATGCTGGTCAATATCAGCCCTGCTGACCATTCTGGTAAAGAGTGAGACTGAGAAGGAAGGAAGCCATTGGCTAGGAGAGTCCAGCCCCGCCCACAGCAGACAGAAACCCAGGTAAAGCGTACTCAAAAGTTGTCTGGCTGAGTCAAGTCAGCTCAAATGATCACAAGACTTAACAGCAAAATTCGAAGCCACTGAGGGCTGGGGATTTAGCTCAGTGGTTCTGGTGCCTGTCTTGCAAGCGCAAGGCCCCAGTTTCAATCCCGGTAGCCACATACAATACTGGGTGTGGAGACTCACATACAATACTGGGTGTGGAGACTCACATACAATACTGGGTGTGGAGACTCACGCCCAGCAGCAATCAGTGACACATACCACAGTGCCGGGCGTGGTGGCTCACACCTGTAATCCCAGCACTCGGGAGGCAGAGGCAGGAAGATTGCTGTGATGTAAGTTAGTGGCTGAACTCAGGGCCAGCCTGAACTACAAGGCGAGACCCTGTCTCAAAAAACCTAAAAAAAAAAAAAAGAAGCCATTGAGTTTTGACATATTTGGAAAATAATAATAGATAATTGATTTTAAAAATTGCTAATAGCCACTAAGTTTTAGGGTGCTTTATTAAATAACAGTAGAATATTTAAATAAACAAAAGTTTAATGTAATTATTTTTCAAAACTTTTCATTAACAGTTAAGGGAAAAAAAGCATTAAATTTGGACAAATGATAGTATCATATACATTCACCCTAAAATCTGCTTCATATGCTACAGGTATAAATTGAAGAGTAGATGCAATCATTACATCAGTCAGTAAGAATGACTCAATATCCATTGTGTACAAAATTAAGAAATGGAATGCCAAATCAGAAGAACAATTAATAGTTCTTGATCTAAATAAGTCATGATGTATTACTACTTTTTGATAGGAGTCAAAAGGAATAAAGAAAAGAACTTTTATCTGAGTCCTAAGGTGAAACAAATCATTCAGCATATATAATTTAGAGCAAAGTTACAGAAATATATATATTAAAATATAGATACCACCTAAAGGAATAATCCAGCATTCCTTCTCAAAAGCAGGAAATTATTCTACCAACTTCTAGAAACTTCAAAACCTCAAGGCTAAAAAGAATTTTCAACACATATTTGAGGCTACAATGATTAAATATTTAAGCATGGAGAGAACTACTACTCCTTATTAAAAACAAAACAAAAAAAAACCTTTGCTCACTACAATTTTTTAGATTTATCCTTAGTGTGTGTGTTTTGTTTTAAAGCTTGACCAATAAAAGGTAGAGGGTGTGCTGGAAGTAGATTGGGACAAAGTACCAGCAACATCTGTTTGGTCTGACAATTATTTTGCATATAAGAGCATTTCATTCCAAACAGCCTTCTCGTCCTTCTCTAAGGGGGAATACGAGTGGACTTCTGTTTCATGTTCTTTTCAATGAATCCCTCTCTAAATCCAGTAACTGTTAACCCCTCTTGTGAAGATGTGATGAAGGTGGAGGGATTCAGCAAATAGTCCTGTCAGTACATCAAGCTGCCCAAGCAAAGCTGTGCACTGGAAAAAAACAATTTCTAGTTGTCAGCATCCAAGTCTGTGCCATATTCCAAATGCCGAGGGGGACAATACCACAGGCTGTGATAGTTTCCATCTCTTTTGCTCAGTCTTCACTCCCAGACTGAGAATATCTAATGGAAGGATCTAACTAGATGTAGTAGTCTGCCCCGGCCTGCAAGTGTCCTGTACCCCACAACTACCACAACACACATTCTAGAGTCAAACAGTGTGCATTCATCTACATGCATGTGGCTGAAAAAAGAATCTTTCTGAAAGTTATTTTTAAGAGAAATGTCTTTAATCATAAAATGCAATCATTTCTTTTGAGGGTCACAATGAAACAGCAAAATCACCATCAACTGAATCTATACTGATGACACAGCCCCTCATACCTCCAAATCAGCCCTGAGATGAGGCAGGAAGGAAGACAGGGACACTGGGGTGAGGCCTCTTATTTTTAGAGGTCAGACACTGTCATTTTCTCCCTGACCAAAAAGTCCAGGAAATCAGGACCTTGTAAGTAATAAGCTCTGAAAAACAAAGATGGAACCTCTCTTTCCTCATGAGGTACAATGGTCAAAGACAGCCCCATGGCAACCCTGAAAAAGAAATGATTTTCTTATAGTAAGAAGATAATACTGGTTAGCCTGGAAGTAATTTGCTGTAGGACTCACATCTGTACACGTCACGCTGCTCACGTGACCATTTCATGGGAACTACATGGAGCCCCAGTCCAAAGCTTGCTAGGAAAAGGAAACTAAGAAGTTTTCACTTCTGCAAAACCCTGAGCCCAGGAGATCACTTTGAGAAGAAGGAGGTAAGTCTGGGATACAGAGGAGAAGGAGCTGGCATTGCCAGGTGGTGGAAAATTCCTGACACTCAGCTTAGGGCATCAGAGAGGCTCAAACTCTAAATAAGTTCTGAGATGATTTAAAGTCAAGGATCCACAGTGAACTGTGTCAAGAGAAACAAGCTTTCAGATGATCTCGCCAGGCCCTTTGCTGCTTCTATCACATGCTGGACCAGGATCTGACCCAACAAGGTTTTATTTAAATGTTTTTTCCTAAAGCATGAAAATGATTCTAAATTCATGCCAGACTCAAAATATGAGGATCTCAAGCCAAGAACCACTCGGCCCCTGCAGGGATTAGATGCTCCCATGGGTGGCTTCTGTGTATGATAAATTACTATGGAAGCCTTGATGTTGGTACTGCAACCAATGCGCGCTGAAAAGTGAGGCCCCTGTACTCGCTGGTGCCCCCTGCAGGTAGAACAGAGCATCACAAAGTGGCTGGCCAGGGTTGCTAATTTCATCCACTACCAGCTTCATCTACTACTGGGATCTTTACCTGCTCTTCTGCCCTCCATGCACACATCCCCAAACTACAGCAGGAATCTCTCTATTCTTTCTTATACAAAAGGAGAGTGTGAGATAGTGGGCTAGGTGGCTAGATGGAGGCTTCTAATATAGAGACACTAATACCAACTCTAGATAGTCACAGAAATAACTAGGAGCTGGACAACAGGATGAGACACATGCTTTTTACCAATCCAAATGCCCTTGCCAGCCGGGTATGGTGGTCCAAGTCTGTAATCCTAGTACTATGGGAGGCTGAGGCAGGTGGATGACAAGTTTGAGCCCAACCTGGGCAACTTAATAAAATCAAGTCAAAAACAAACAACAACAGGGCCGGGGATATAACTCAGTGGTTCTGGCACCTGTCTTGCAAGTGCAAGGGCCCGGGTTCGATCCCCGGTAACCATATACAATACTGGATGTGGAGACTCATGCCCAGCAGCAACTAGTACCACATACCACAGTGCCGGGCGTGGTGGCTCACACCTGTAATCCCAGCACTTGGGAGGCAGAGGCAAGAGGATTGCTGTGATGTGAGCTTGAGGCTAAGCTCAGGGCCAGCCTGAACCACAAAGCGAGACCCTGTCTCAAACAACAACAACAACAACAACAAAACTAGTAATGTAGCTCAGCGCAAAAGCCCTGGATTCAATTCCCAATACAAAGATATTTTTCAAAAGCCTTTGTTTTTCAGTGAGCTGGGCCAATGATAAGCTGTGCACATGCAATATGTATAAGAAAGAAGAGTTCCAAGACCCTTAGCAATTTTTCCCACTTCTTTAGTCCTGCAACAGCTGTATCCTGATGTCTCCTTTAAAGTTATTTTTAATAATAATCATTATTCACAATAAGAAGCAGAAATTTACATTACATATATTGAAGACTGCCAAAAAATAGACTGTCAAAGGTATCTGCCCTAAATAGATCTCTGTTGTACCGTGCAGCATTCATGGCTAGAAGTCTGGATTCCTGCTACGGCTTAATAAAATTCAATGAGAAATTGTTCACAGCAGGGGCCACCTGGGGATTCCCCGGGCCCCTGGAATGGGTATGTTATTTCACATTCCAAAAGCAAGTGTATGCAGCAATGATATCAAATTCTTTCCCATCAATGTCTTTTTAACTAGATCCCTTTTCTCTTCTGACTAAGCCAATTGCTATGGCTAGCAAGCAGGAAAAAGAGCCTTCTAGCCCATAGGCACATGTTATATATTGCTCCAAGCAAGAAAAAAAACTGATAAAGAGATGATCTGGGGGCCTCCTGTTATCACCAAGAAGATGTAGTAAGAAAACACACGGCAGCTGCTCTGCACTGCCACCTAGACCCTTCTCTTTGACCCTTTCCTCCTTTGGTTTTGCTAGAAGACTCTTCATCACGAGCAACTAGAATACATGTATACAAAGGCTCAGCTTTTGTGATGTGGTTTCATGGTGGGATCAAACTCAGGACCTTGTGTTTGGCAGATGTTTTTCCACTGAGCCACACACCCCAGCCCTTGTCACCCTGTTTTCTGGATCTGTGTAACGCAGGTCTGCAGCTAAGAGCTGGACTTTGGCCAGGCGTTGTGGCTCACACCTGTAATTTCAACACTGCAGGAGCCTGGAGCAGAAGTTCAAGCCCAGCCTGGAGAATTTAGTGACTTGGCAAGAACCGATCTTGAAATAAAAAATTTTTTAAAAAATTGAACATGTAGCTCAGTAAGAAGGTCCTGGGTGTACTCTCTTCCCTCCTTTCATAGCCAATGCTGCACACAAAGAAGGAGGAGAAGGAAAAGGAAGAGGAGGAGAAAAACAACAGCAAAAAGATAACTAGAACTCTTGATTGATCTTGTTTAATCACAAACTCTTGATTAAAAAGATGCATGTTCCAGACTTTCAGGAAGCATTTCTACAGAAGATTCATGCCTAGGGGAGGAAATCTGATTAGATGATGTCTAATCATTGCTTTCTTCCTTAAAGAGAACTTATTGTTTTATTCCTCGAGCATCAAGCCTCTTCAGACTCTCATCACTGGAATTAAAGTCTTGCCTAGCACCTATTTTTTGAGGTTAAAACATTATGTGCCTCCCCATTTGGTGGTAGCTGTAGTTTACATCTTTTAGTTATTGAGACAATGAATAAGTATAGGATGCTATCATGAATTCAGGTATGCTTTTATCTGCATTTAAATTTGATGATCCCAGTCAACAATGGGATCTGCATACACTTGGAAGGCCGAACTAGAACACATAAGCAATAGCAAGCAGAAGGTGTGTTTTCATTGTTTTCAGACCATGCTGGTCTCTAGTCTCCTTGCAGTGGTCCCACAGGCCTAAGGAGCCCCTGGGGTCTCTCCTGTTTTATGAGTTCTAAAAACCAAAATTTTATTAAATAATCCCAAATAAATTTTGAACTGACACTCTCAGGAGGAATAAAACAAAATCATTTCTCATTAATTTTTTCCTTTCATGTTACCCTTATGTTCCTATTACTGTATCAAGTGATATAACAGATAACCATGAATAAGTTTTTTTTTGCTATTTTATGTTATCTAACCACCAATGAAAATTAAGTTAAGAAAAAGATACTAACAAATCACAACATTTGCTACTCTTGGGGACAATTAGAACCTCATTAAAACCCACAAGATCAATGCTGTGCCAAATTTTTTTAAAAATCACCATGGGAACTATGAAGAGAGAAAAAGACATTTGCTAGCAATCAGATCAAATTACCCTGAATAATCCTCCTTCCTTCTATCTACCCACAAAATACTCCTCTAGGCTTGAACATAAATAAATGTCAATAATCAGATTCTTACAGGCACTGACTGCAGAATGAGGAGAAACAGCAGCCCCAAATGTCCAGGATGGGAGGAGGGAGGCACATACTTGGTTACTTGCTCACCTCTCCTGTAAAGCCAGTCCATGCAGATAGACTCCTGAAGAGTTTTGTTTGTTTTTTGAGACAGAGTCTCGCTTTGTAGTTCAGGCTGGCCCTGAGCTCAGCCTCAGACTCTCCTCACAGCAACCTCCTGCCTCTGCCTCCCGAGTGCTGGGATTACAGGCGTGAGCCACCACACCCGGCACTGTGGTATGTGGTACTAGTTGTTGCTGGGGTGAGTCTCCACGCTCAGTATGGTACGTGGTTACCGGGAATCGAACCCGGGCCTTGCGCTTGAAAGACAGGCACCGGAACCACTGAGCTAAATCTCCGGCCTGACTCCTGAAGAGTTTTGTGTGCTGGTTTTCATGGGAATTATGTTTCACTTTGCCAAGATTTACTCCTCCTTGTCCTGGGGTCAGAGAGAAACCACCCCACTGCAGCTACAGCTCGGCAGGGGGCTGGAGACTGGTGGCAAAGGGACCTGGTTCCAAACTGGGTTTGGCTGGAGTGGGACTGAGCCTCACAGAACACGAGAAGTGAGGACACAGTCTACGGCACATCTCCGTGTCCAATCTTGATCTCAGCACCAAGGGTGATTTACTTCCAGGCACATTTTTTGACATAAATATCACATACTAGTCGATGACATTTGCACATAGGTGTAATTTTAAGTCTGTGAAAAGTCACTGATACCAAGAAAGATTTAGAATGACTGAGAAAGGTTCCGGCAATGTGACCTTATTACTTCATTTTCACGTATTCCTTTTTATCACTATATGTCTATAGTAAATTTATCACAGGCTGTTGGTACACGTATATAACACACAGTAATTCTCTTCGTGATCTGTCCCTTCCCTTCTGACTCTTGGTCCCTTTCCCATTTAAAAAGCTTTATTTCCATTTTTCCAGTTCTCTTTTTTTCCTATTCCTTTCCCTCTCTTTCTTTCCCCGTCTATCTCTTATTCCCCTTTCTATTTGAAAAAGATCTCCCTACTTCCTACTATCTATCTTTTATTCTGCTCTTTATATTTTTCATATATTTTTACTTTCAGGTAAAGGATGAATAAAAAAAGAAAGAATAGTGAAACATACTACAGAACTACTGCAGAATTCCCCATGCAAGTTGGCGGTTTCACAGTCCAATTCTGGGAAGTGATGTTCCCAAAGGGCTTGACGAACACATCACACAAATCTTACAGTACCAGTTAATTTTCCACTCCTGAGCCCCAGGAATGGGTCTGGATTCTCTTTCTGTTTGTTGTGGCCAAATACATGAATCTCACTGAGCCTGAGCTCTATATCCTGATAATCAGCCCAGCTATGGATGGAATCCCCTCTGTGGCCAACTCAGCCAATCAACAAAAAATCCATCTCAACACAGCCTGGTGTGTAATGGAAGCACTAATGGGCACGATACTTCACAGACAGCTAAGGGAGAGGTGGTGAGCAACCAGAGCGTTCAACGAATTCTCTGAATCACTGTGAAACTTTCAACCTCCTCCTCCCTTGGTAAATTTCCAAATTAGAAAAAAGAAAGAAAATGATTAACAGAGTAGCTCGTGAAGACCAGCATCTTCTCTAGCCACAACCGCATTCCAAAGAAGCACACATTGTTGGGCGGAGGAATGACAAGATGCCTTTATTCAATTGTTGACAATTTACAAAGTGCAATCAAGTAAACTGCGTTGTGTCCAGTCCCTAACAGCTCCAGACACTGCGCAAGACAGCTGTCCTCCCTCACATTTGCAGAACTCAAGTCTCCCTGTGGTAGGTGACCAGTCCTGGATCCTCTGCCGACTGCTTTGCAACTAGAGGATGGGCAGGAAGAGGACCAACCAGAGCCAAAACTATGTAACTGGGATCTGCATTAAAGTGAGTCAACTGAAAAGGCTAAGAAAGTATTTTAGGCTCTTGAGATCGATCACAAGACCAAAGGCTAATAGGACCTCTGTCCTGCTCAGGCCCCAGCCCAGTCACTGCACAGATGTACGGACCCATGTGCTGCTGGCTCTCCAGGAGTGGAGGCCAGGAAGACCTGCCTTGGCAGTGGGCTGCTTTCTAAGGGAGGCACAGCATGCGTTTTCCTAACTGCAGCCATCTGCAAACACAAATGAACTCGAGTGAAACCAAACCACAGCCAGAAAAGCAAAACTCCTGTTTCCTCTGTCCCTTCTGCGATGCCCGTGGTTAATTTTCTTCTTTCCCTCACAGGGGAAGATTAAGGGGGTGTGGACTACCCCAGGAGTGATCAAAAGATGTCATTTGACACTGAGATAAGTGCGGGGAGAGCGCTGCTCAGCCACACAATGGACCCACATGTTTCCGGCTCTAATTCCCTTTCCAAAACGAAACGGCTTTATCTGTGTTCCATAGTTACTTTCTTTCTAACAAGAGCCACTTGTATCCCTAGCTGACTGTAAGAAAGATCACATTCTGTTCCTCATGCAGAAAATGGCAGTGGTCCCAACAGTCTGGAGCTGCAGGAGGAGCTGCAAGTCGGGCGGGGAGGCCCTCACGGCACCTGCAGCTGGCACCCAGGGCACCAAAGCAGACTACCCCAGGCCCGCAGCAAGCGCCTCCATCTGAGCCTCCAACCTTTAGGAAAAGGCCTTGAGAAAATTTCTCCTCTGCTAAAAACAGAGACTTTACATGTGACATGTCAGCTCTGTTTGGGTGTGATGGCAGGGGATGCCAGCCCAACAAGAATGCCAGGCAAGTGCCACTGTGCGGGGCCACAATGCTTCCGTCCTTTGCTTGTCCTGGGCCCTTCTTCTGGGCACATGTTAGGGCATCTTGGGACTGCTGCTATCCAGGTGACTTGTCCCCAGGGTTTTTTTTGGCTGATGACATCCAAAGGTCATTGCTGCCTTTGGAAGCAGCCTGTGGGGACATCCTAGGAAACGGGGCCACTGGGGCACAGCTGGAAACAGCTGGGCAAGGCTCTCTAATTTATGAGGAGTGAGAATGTCAAGATGGTGATGCCTAGACTGCAGGCCAAAGTACCCAAACGCTTGTTCTCAGGGCTGTTGGGGTGCTTGCAAAGGATGCTTTCCAGTCCAACTGAAATCAATACTGTACTTAAGCTGTGGCTTAGAGAGAATTTAACATGATCCCAGCATCAAACACCGCATTAACAAGACAAAACACCAGCTGCAGGTTCTGTGAAGTGACACCATTAATATGGAGAAAACTAAACACATTCAGAGACTTTCTAAGCTGCTGGAAGACACATAGATACATTTATCTCTACTTGCTTTTGAATTGGGATACTTCATGTTTAAAGATGCACTAAAGCATTTTTAAAAACTCAGTAATATCATACTGCTTTTTTCTTCTTTCTATGTACACACATTTCTTAGCCAAGAATCTCCTGAAGTTAAAAAGCACAACATGTTCCCATAAAAAATTTAGATAACAAGATTTACTCCTCATCACTGGAAGAAAAATGTATTCAAAAGTAGCAAGGACTGAGGATGTGCTAGGGAAACCAGTAGATAGTGCTTAAAGAATGGTTGGTGTATACTTTTTGACCTTATTTCTTTGTCTTTCATGGTTGAAATGCAGATATGAGGGCTGGAGCTACAGCAGCCATGTTAGATTGTGAGGTGACCCTGGGAATGCAGGCAGCTACAACTACTACTAAGAGTCTGTGGCCTTGTGGGATACTATGGAGCAGCATTACCAGCCCCAGACAGTATGAGAGGTAAACACCTGTTTTGTCTAAACAAAAGATATTTTTGTTATTGCCCACAGTCAAATCTCAACCTAAGTCATACTTCTCATATCTAAAACCTTTCACATATGCATAATGTTTGGGACAATAGCTGCTAAGTAATAAGTAGGATTTATAGAGCTGGAATAGAAAAGAATACAGTAGCCACCAAAACTAAGGTATATACAGTATTTAATTCAGTCATTGATGGTCCAAGAAAAAACAATGGCCGCAAGGTGAGTGAAATAGACCAGAAGTAGACCAGGAAAGGTACTATCTCTACAGCATCTAGTACTGTGTCTAAGACACAGAATATGCTCAATAAATCCCTCCGGAATGAATGAAGTTGAAGTCAAGAGCAGCTAATCAGGCTAAGCCCAGGGATCCAATTAGTAGAAGATCCTTTCACACAGACAAGAAAATAATGTGGCCTTGAGAGAACAGAAAAAGTGACTGGCTGGCGAGAATTGAAAGCTTTATCCTGTGGTAGAAGAGAAGAGGGAATTTCAGATGGCCAGGCCTTCTGGGGATCGATGCCCTGTCATTCAGATTTCATAAAGCTTAAAAGAAAAGATCGGCACACAGGCAGAACACCGTTTGAATCTAAAGAGCACGGATGAAAAGAAGAGATTCCCCTTGGGATTCCTGTCTGAAGAAACTGCTCCTAAAAACCTGCAGACACCAAGATCAATAACCCCGCTGTGATCCTAAAAGAGCCCAGATCCAAACAGCAGCTTTGTAGGACAGGAGATTTTCGTCACATGAAAATCAGAACACGGCTAATAATGGGGGGGGGGGAATACCAAAAAATGTCACTTTATTTCTCTGCCGCAGAGGATCAGCCCAGTTTATGAAAAAGAAACACGTTTCCCACAAGTTTAATCTTCACAAGGCTCACCACATGTCTTTCCTTTTCATTCAGGTAAAAAAATCTAAGTCTAAATTTCTTTGATGCTACAGAAACTTAAGGTATCATAAGCTCGATCAAAAATAAGGCTACAGTTAAGAGCTGTGCAGAATATGGAGCCTACTATATTCAAACATTAGCTAGAATCTTTAAACCAAGTCTAGAATTTTGTAGGGCAATTTTCACACCAGAAAATATACAACTCCCACACAAGGCCCCTTCCCCCCACCCAGTTCTATCTCATAGACACGATGGCTTGGGGACAGAAGAAAGCAAAGGTGGCATGTTTCAAGCTGCAGATGGATAATCCATGGATCCCAGAGGGCACTTCCTACAGCTGATGATGTACGTGACACACAGACACACTTAAAGCCTTCACACGAGACCATTTGTAGAAAAATCCTGGGAACACCGGGAAGTTACTGGTGCAACGGTGAGCAGTCTGGAAACATGAGTTGAACTGAAATCCAAAGTCAAGTTTGGGTGGCAGAGGGGGTATGGAGCACCGTCATTTCAGGCTCTGAATTCACTGAGCAGGTCACGGTACTGCGCTAAGTTGGTCCAGTGTCAGCAATGCCAGCCCCGCTTTCTGGACTATTCACAGAGCCACAGGATCCCAAAGCTGTCAGCCTCTTCTGCCGGCCCCAGTGGCGCCAGGGACCTCACTTATTCCTCAGGACCTCAGCAGGTACTTTTTGTTCTTTTGCCTTAATCTTTTGCTTCCTCTTAAATGTATATGCTATCTTCAAGAATTAATATTCAAGAAACAAGGATTCCAGACAATAATCTGAGGATGATGATGTTTCTTAATTTCTGCATAATGTCTTTCATTACTGAAAGAAACAAATTTGACTTACCTGAAGCAAGTGTTTTCTTTAATAGATCTTTAACTGTATCCAAAATTGATTACTCTTTGCTTATTCTGATTCATATACAAATTCATAAGAAAATGCTTATTAAATAAATATGTATTTTATCAGTGATTACTTAACAGAAAACCAACTCTGTGCCAAGCAGTGTGCCAGGACCCAGGGACATGCTGCCCTTGTGGAGCCCAAGGTGACGGTTTCTTATGCCAAGTGTAAGGTACAGATTTCACCTTTCCCTGTCCCAAAGGACAACCCATGGTGTAGAAAATGAACATTATTCTTCCATTTGCCACTACTCCAAATACCTAAAAAAAAGGTATTTCTGATATTGACTTGTGCTAAATTTATCAAAGGAAGATGCACCACGCATTAACATTTGTAAGCTCTGAAGAAGGTCAAAAGCCCAGCAAAGGTTAATTGGTTTCTTTGGAATCATAAGCATGGCATATGCATCCTGCCCATCCATCTTGACATCTTCCCTTGCCTGGAGGTCAGCTCTCATCCACAGAGAAGGATACAGCCAAGCTCTGGGGCTTACACAAACACAATCCAACATTTTCAACACCAAAATTTCCTTCACATCTAGGAGAAATGAAATACAACACTAAAATCTTTTTATGAGGAGATCCATGATATTGTAAGACATTAAAATCAGGGAAAAATAAAATGCCAATTACAGAAATAGTCCTTGAGGAAATTTGATGAGAACATTTCAGATAATGTTTACGGGAAGCCTGAACTACTTTCAGTTCAATTTTATTTTTCATCTCCCTTACCTGGTGAGTACTTAAGAGACCATAGCAGACTGGAAACCAGGTTACAGGTATCAGGCAAAGTCCAATTGTCAAAAGGCATCAGTGGAATTGCAGTAAATACGTAACACTTTTAGAAACTGGTCTCATTTTGTTTACCTTTTGAAGGGATAGAACTGATCTGTTCATGGGCTCATTAGTTCCAGAACCTTTGCTTTGCAAAGAAAACATTCCCAACACAAATGAAGGCAGAGAATCCTGACTATTCAGGAATTTCTACAGTTCATAAAACAACTTAGTAAACTGCTTTTTTTTATTAATTCTTAGTTCAATGTGTCTCATGGATTCTGAGCTATTCCTCTTCAAATGTGTTTATTTGTTAATGCTTCTAAATATTTACCCGAGTTGTTGCCATGTGCGTCTCCAAAGCACTGTGAGATAAGGATGACAATCTGCTATGGAAAAATCTGCAAATTGGTTTGGCTTGAGCAATGCCATAAATGGGTAATTTTTCTAATCTTACCTCTTCATTTCCAGCACAGTCCTGTGAGGAGACAGGAAACAGATGCCACAGCTGTGCATAACCAAATGTTGTGTCAATTAATCTCATACTACATGTCAGATACCGCCAGGTGCATTACATGTGAAATCGCAGTCTCAGAACAGTCCTCGGAGGTCTGTACCAGTACAGCTGACCTCATTGTAAAGGCTCAGAGATACTAAACTCAATCAAGATCACGCGGCTGGATGAAGGAAAAGCTTCCCTTCCAGTCATCTGCTAGATGTTAAAGCCCACTGAGGCACTGGGAAAAAATTCAAACCAGTATTTTGCTGGAATGAGAATGAATGTCCTGTAGTTACAAAGCCAGAAGGAACAAGGGTGTCACTTGATTCCACTTGGGGGAAAAGCCTAGTTCACATGCCTCAAAAATTAAAAGAACAAAATGGAAACAATGCAAAGTGAGCTCAAGTGACAGAAGCTAGACACAACAGACTACACACTGCATCGGTGCGTCTATATGAAATGCTAGGAAGCACTGACCACGCTGACAGCAGACAGTGGTGCCAGGAGCCAGGGGAGGGGAAGGGCTGACTTCCAAGGGCTGTATGGGTAACGGCAGGGTAATGGTGGC
>PVIR01028486.1:0-21924 GCA_004026965.1 Petromus typicus | reverse complement strand
TATGTGGTTACCGGGGATTGAACCCGGGTCCTTGCGCTTGCAAGACAGGCGCCGGAACCACTGAGCTATATCCCCGGCCCCATGTCAGATTAATTTTTGTTTATGGACACATAAAAATCCAGAGCTGTTTTTCTCCAAAAGGTATTAAACTCCATTATATTTAGTTTTGAAAACAAGTTTTTTAATCAGCTCTTCATTCTTTGTGTTAATCAGATTTCACATAA
This sequence comes from Petromus typicus, assembly GCA_004026965.1. Taxonomy (NCBI): domain Eukaryota; kingdom Metazoa; phylum Chordata; class Mammalia; order Rodentia; family Petromuridae; genus Petromus; species Petromus typicus. The sequence continues at coordinate 21,700 of PVIR01028486.1, read as the reverse complement.
ATACCTCATAGGTGAATAGTCAGACTAACTTTTCTATTTTTATCTTCATGGCATCCATGAAAGTTTGCTTTTTTAAAAAATGTAAGCTGTATATGAAATGCTGATTCCAAATGCTGGGTGTGTTATTATTACACTTGAATTGGCTGATATTACTTATGTAGATATTTATTAAATGAATCAGAGATTCTAATAAAAGTTACAGATGGAACAATGGATATAACTATAAAAAAGGACAATATTTATTAGATGGTAGAAGCAATCTTTTAGATTTAGATTGTACTGGATAATTTCAAAACATTAGATAAGGATATTTGAAATATTAAAGACATAGCATGAGTTCTATATGATCACAGAAGACATTATAAAAGGAGTACATAGAGTAGCAAACAGTGGAATCTGGTGGAGTTATCTCTGTTTTGTTGGTATACATTGTCGTTTATTTATTTTTTTATTTTGATGTATGGTTCCTTATAAATAAGATTGGAATGTAGTAAGTTAACTAAATTATTGAAATATTTAAAAATATCATGTCTCACATGTATATATGAAGATATAATTTGGGGGGAAAATTTTGTGGTTTGGATTCATTAGCTTTGCTCATTTCTGGAGATGACGCAAAGAACAATATCATTTCTGTCCTTAAGGAACTCAGAATTTGAGGCGTGGTCGAGCCTCATCTGTACCCTTCAACTGTGAATTGTCTCCTTGTCTACATAACATAAATGGGTTTGCTGATGAAACCATTTAGCTAGATGTTGAAATGCTAACTATTTCTAGCAAAGCAGCAAATGATAACTTGCTTTCCTGGAAGCCCAACCTCGCTTTTGAGAATGCCTAAGGATGCTAAGAGGCAATAGCGACAGAGTGTTGCTCAAGAATCAGGCTGAAGGTCAAGCTGGCTGAGCAGTGTTGCCGTGGGACACTGGTGACTTTGCTAGGAAAGGGAGCAACCAAAAGCTCTTATTGTAGCTGAGGTCTGGGCTTTGGGAAAAAGGTGCTCTGAATGCTATGTGATGCTGCAACAGGGCTGCTAAGGAGCAAGTGGGTTCTTGGGCCTGTGCGATGCTGGCTTGTTTATCTCTATATAACTTCCTTAGCATTAGCTTCTTTCTAAATTCAGGACCTCAGGTAGAGAAGAGTGTCAAAGTAAACAGAGTTCCATGATGGGAATGCATTTCCTTTCATGGAAATTTTATCTTGGATTGAGTGAAGGCAGTCTAACATGGTGGAGGGAGATGACTTTATAGAATATTTTTGTGAATGCAATGGGCTATTCTCTTAGTTTTTCTCTGTTTCATGTTGTTTCTGTAACATTTTCCCTCCTTGGAGAAAATGAGGAATATGGAGCACGCGAGATTCCCTTTCCTGAAGGCCAACTGCCTACCCTAGAAGTGGAACAAACATGGCTTTGGCTGAATTCCGTGCCAGGCCAGTCTCTCAACTACAGGAACCCCTCTGCCTACTGAACCACCCGCATACTAAATAGTAGACTTTTACATGTGAATAGAGGTCAGGAAATGTGCAATTGTGGTTTCTTTAAAAATCCCCTAATTCAGTATGTAATGATTAGAATTCACATAAAAGTTCCTTGAAACTTCTAGGAATCATTGATACATGAATAAAAATGGAAGTTAAGTATTTTGACAATTAAATATAGAACTGATTGTTTTCAGAGTCCATGTTGAAATATCAACTGTATTTTGACTTAAATATTAAATTTATTTTAGTTTGTAAGTCTTATGAAACCATTTAAATGGAAGAAGAACAGATCTGTCTGGAGAGCTAGTAGATCACAGGGGCACATGGTTCTACTAAAATACTTTGCTGTAAATTTGTATTTAACACATTTCCAACTCGAAACCTAATTTCAGAGTTGCATTTTTTAAAAAAAACACATAATACCATATAAAATTTATGTGAAATATAATTTATATAAAATTATATAATTTATATAAATGTATATAAAATTTATATGAAATACCATATAAAACATTCTCCCTTTTTGGCAAGCAGTTCGTTTTATTGCAGAGATTTTCCCCTGCCATAATCAACATTGCAGGAGCCCACTGGTCAGGACAGAATTTCTGGCTGTCTGCTGCAACATTTAATGGGCCCTGGTGTTATTTTTTTTCTGTTTACTCCAGAGTGGAAAGAGTCCCCTGTCTTTGGCACTGTGCCATTTTCTGGTACTTTGGAAGGTAAAAGAGCCTGTACTTGCACCTTCTGCCCAGACTCAGAGTCAGTGTGTGTGTCCTCTGCTCCCACTAAGAGACAGCACAGCCAGTAGTCTATCAGGATGAAAACTAGCCAAAGGCTTCACTGCTGATAGCAAATTCAGCTTCAGTTTAAAGAGAAAATATAGTCACTGACAGAGTCTTGCTTTAATGAAACAAAGCATCGTGTTCATTTTCTTTACTGAAGAAGAGGGTTGTCAGACGCCACCAGCTGTGACCACGTCATACTGGCCAGAAGCAGTCAGGGTGAGAGGTATGGAAGAGATGTGAGGTGCGGTGACAGTGGAGCAGAAGCCTTGTCAGAAAAGACAGCTCCACTTCCTTTAACTGTGTCAAAGCTGATGTCATCAGTAAGCTGTTCTGGATGTTGAACTGGTGTAAGAGACCCAAGAACATTGCTGGAGCAAAATCATGTGTCACCAAGTCCTTACATAAAGGGCTCAGCAGCAAAAATGACACAAGAACACCATCACCACTACCTTATTCTTTCCATGCTGTGTGGCTAACTAAGGTAATCTTCATTTGGTTTGGACTGCCTCTTGTAGTAAGAGGAACAAATTAGCCATCTTGCAGAAAATTTGAGAGGTGCAAGATATACCTTCACAGTATATCTTTCCATATACTGTGAAGGTTCTTAAACCTTGAGTTGGGGAGGCAGTTGTGAGTTTGACTGCCACAAATAAGATGGAATCATCAAGAGCCTTTGCTTATTTCCTTTACTATTTTGAAATCTATAGGAAAGCTTATTTAATCATGAAAGTAAGATTTCATGATAGTTCTTGATAGCTCTTGTGTCCCAATAGTATCAGAGAGTTAAAACCATAAGTAAGTCAGAGTGGAAGTCATTTATAAATCCTAGTTATCACCAGCAGAGGCTCCTGCTCAAGTGAGGTTCTGTGCCCACTGGGAGCAAGGGCTACGGCCTCTACAGTGAGTCCTATCACATGTATTTGGAACGACTATATTAGAACATGAAATATCTTCAAACTTTTATCAGAGGTAAAGCAAAATATTTCTGTGAGCTTACAAAGCTTAAATGAAAGGTCTTGGTGGGAAGTTCCTGAACTCTATTGGCTTCAAAGTTCTTTTGATGTAGAGAGGAAGAATATGGAAGGCCACTGAGTTTATGTGTTCTGTTATTGATTTCAAAAATAGGTCCAGGTTCTATCAAATATCAAATTATAAAGAGGCCAGATGTGAATAAACTCAGCAAGTAAGAAATGATTGAATTATAATAGCTAGCTGCACTTTTAGGCCATAATGTTCAGTGAAATACATCAAACACACAACTTCAAATGCTGCATAACTTCTCTAACATAAGAAATCCAAGGTATAAATAATTTGGAGAGCAAGATAAAGCAAATAGTATAGGAAACAAGGAGATAGAGGTTTCTTTTTTGCAAATGAAGAGGGTAAGGGTCTCAAGAAAGACAGCAGAAGAGCCGTAAAGAAAATAAAGACATGTTACTTACATGTACCTGCTCCACAAAATGAATGCAATTATTATATACTGAGGACTTGTACTAATTAGCAGTAGGTAACTGTCATACATAAAGAACTCTTTCTTAAAGTGAGTGCTAGAGACTTCCTTGTGCCTCTTACATACTGCGGTCTGCCATGATGATATCGCCAGTGGAAGAAGCAAAGCCTGGGGTGCCACTGGGCACTGTCATTCCCCACACGCTCCTCCTGTTCACTGCGTATGGGGTTCCGTGCATGTGGGACTCAACCTGGGGGAAAACGTGGGGTGCAGAGGTGATGATGACCTGAACTGTGGAAAGCAAGATAAAAGCATCATCAGCTGTTGCTTATTTCTCTTACTATTTCGAATTCTAGAGGAATGCTTATCTATTAATAAAAGTAAGATTTCATGAATTTCTTGATGGCTCTTATTTGTGTCATGATAGTGTTGAAGTGTTAAAACCATAAAGTCCTGAGGCAATGTTTTAATGATACTACCTTATGAAACAGAATGTATTTTCAGAAAGGTATTATATTATAAATCACTGACATCTACCCCTGATTTAAGAAATTATGCAGTATACTTCTGACTTGAATATAATGTAATTTATGTTAATTTTACATGTGTTCTTATGAATTTTAGTAACACCTTATTCAATGTTTTTAATGAGAGCTAATTTGTTGAAAACTGTAAGCTCAAATCATCAGCTAATAAAGCTAGCTGAAAACTAAAATCCCTTTAAAAATTAATGTTTAAATGAGTTGAATATATTGAACACAATGGTGTGATTTCTACTGTTGAAACATTCTGAAATGATAAGATTTGGGCGAAGACTATGGTTGTTAAAACTTTTGAAGAATACAATGGTTCCAAGAGAAAACACAGTTGAATATTTCTATTATAGACCGCGTGCATTTGTACACAACATCTGGGACATTATTGGACTGTGTTGGAAATAATAGCCATTGAACAACTTGTCCTTTTAAAGTGTATCTTTGGAATCGGTGGGGCAAGATACAGTTCTTAGGATAGAGAACTATCTATTATAAAACAGTCATACACATTCAGTTATTTCTACAGTAAAATGATGATTATATCTTCAGAGAATCTTACAAATTACACCAAAATTGCCAGGCTAAGTTAATGGCTGAGTATATAGTTTGGATTCTAAATTCCAAGGAAGGGGTGAATATTCACTGTCACACGATTTTAGTGATATTGCTCCTAAAATCCAATGCCACCATTTCTGTTCTATTTCTTAAGCAGAAAAAAAAAAATGTATGCAAATTGAAAGTCCAGAGAAGGTTTAAAGATGGTAATTGTTCACATTATATAGCGAGATCAAAGAATGAGCCAGAGAACTGAAAATTAGTATCTGAAAAAGGGACAATTTAAGGAAAAAAATTGCAATTTTCCAAAACTAATAAAAATAAATTAACACAAGAAATATGTGAGCATTATTATTAGCAAAAGCTACTTAGGTAATGAAACTTAGCAATAAAAGGGAATGATCTCCCATGGAAGGATAATAGGATTTCTCGTCACTGAGAGCATTTTGAGACTCATCAGGATTGACCAACAGCAGCAGTGCTTATGTTGTACAAAAAGGAAAACAGAAGCAATGAGAGAACCTGAGTTCCAGTTTTCTTAGTTCAGTACATCTTTTCAACAGGCACACCAATCCACTGGCATATGCTTTTGAATGAATAGCCTGTGTTATAATTATTGAGCTACGTGAGTTATGCAAACCATTGTACTTGTAATCTGCAGTTCGCTTATGGTTAGGGAATGCTCATTCTCACCATCAAGTCGGAATTCAGTAGTATCAGGGGTGGACCCCATAATAGTCATCTGTTACATGAATTCTCACAGTTATTTGCATTAGTTATTCTGTCTTTTGGGCTCAGTTGAGAAATGAGTGGCTCTATTCTGTTGGATCTTACTTTCATTAGAAACATTTGCAGACAATATTTATATTACAATCAATGGGACTTATGAAATACCATTATTGAAAATGAATTCTCTATTGTCATTCATGTTTGCACACAGTCAAAAGTTAATGTAAGTAATAATGCCATTCTCACAGTTTATGGAATAGTTTCCAGAATGAAATGTACACTTGTTGAGCACATCTTGGAGAATCAAGAAAAACTTGCTTCGGCACAATACTCTATGTTCTTAACATCCAAGGCCTGCAGCAAATCGAAGGTTTTCCTGATTTGGCCATGAATTCGAGAAGCATTTCCAGAGAATGTGCGGTCTGCAGTGCGGGCTTTGGCTGTGTTTCCTGCACAGTGAGTAAAAGCAATGGGAACACATGAGAAGGGTCTCTAGGCTGCATCAGCAGGAGTTAATCTGAAGAGCTGGGAGATGTTCTTCAGTTGACTTGGGTGAAGAAATCAAATTAATGAAAGTAGCATTTTATTTTGAAAGGAGAGGAGCTGGCTCAGTGTTGAGACGCCCCTGTCATATTAATTATTCTTTGTGGATATGTTACATTTCACTTTCAAATGCACCTTTCCTAGGGATGCATCGCCATAGCCCACATACCCAGATTCCTCTCCCGTGCTTGGTGTGCCTTGGAGACGAGCTTAATCCTAGAAATTTTGATGCTCTGGGCCATATTTGTTTACCAAGAACTGTTGTGAAAATAAATTTTTAGAGTAATTGGGAGTCAGCACTTTGGTAACAGAAAACATTCAAGGATATAAGAAAATTATAATACCTGGGGAAATGGAAATCAGGCTCAATTGTTAACAGGAAAAGGGCATTTTAGAATGAAATAAGGAAGAAGTCAAAGCTTATGCCCTGGGAGGCATGGCCTTATTAATGTAAAATATGTTAACATGTATCTAGTCCCTTCCAAAGGAAACATTCTCTATTAAAACAAAATTTAGGATTACTATAATTGCATACATGGCAAAAGAATGAGTTATTTTTCAGACCTGTTATGTTGGCTCATAGCAGCTATATCTTTATTTCTGGGAAGCAAATTCGTTAACAGAATTAAAGTGGTTTCGCCAAAGTCTGTTTTCTGTGGCCATGTAGATCTGATCTTAGACCAGCATTTGTGATGCAGCTACATGGCTGTCACAGCATTGCTTACCCTGCAGAAGCAACAGATTTCTCTGGTGTAATAATTTTGATTAACAGCTAAAGTTCTGAGATGAGCAAGATTCTAAATGTCAGTCATGACCTCCTCATCCTAATCATTACACAGTTCAGTAGAGAAGAAAAGTAGCTGAATTTGTCCTCAGACACGTGTTAAATACATAACCCAGCAGAGGTGAAGGTCTCTCCTCCAAAGACTTTAAAAAGGAAAACACTGAGAGCCTGACGCTTGCTGCTTATGAGAGGTTTGAATGATGCAGAAGGAGAAGCGTTAGTGCATTCAACTCGAGCAGAATGGGGATGGCCTTGCTTCTCATCATTAAAGTACAGCTCTCCAAGATTTCAAACTTTAGTACATGAAGTTTAAAAAAAAAACCTTTAAAATGTAGAACTATTTTCAAAGATAGTCATAAGTCAGCATCGTCCTTAATAACTACAGAATAATTTAGAAAGTGTTATTCAAAGGGAACTGGCTTTAGCTTTCTAGTACTAATTTCAGAAAATGAGAATCATGTGAGACAGTAATGTCACTATAAATATTACTAACATTCACTGGGTGACTTTCAGGGTAGGTGTGGATCTCACGCACTTTTGACCTGGCGGTGGGGGAGCAGTGTTCTCTGAGGCCCAGTGGCAGTTAATCTAGATTGCAGCTCTGATGATACCGAGCAAACGATTATTCTCAGGTACCTTATCCAATACTGTTGCAGTAAATTAATTTATGTAGCTGCACATTTCTCTCTACACTATTCTAAAGAATGTACAGGACAGTTTGCAAAACTATTTCAACTCAATGAAGACGTTAAGAACACAGAAATCTAAGGAAGGCAGGGATGTGTTAAAATTAGAATAAAGTGAGGAATGAAGTTGGCAAACCAAGTGCGTATTGTTAAAAACATACCCCTGCTGGCCACAAGCCTTAAATTCGACTGGTCTTTAGGAAACAGTACTAATAACAAAAGCAAGCAGTATTTCACTCCACCTGTTAGATGAAAACAAACCAGGTGTATTGAAACGGAAGCATGATAAAAATTTAGCTGAGGAGTCTGATATGAAGAAAACTATACATTTTAATACTTTCTCAGGAGTACTCAGACAGGACGTACACTTAGTATATTCAGATTTGCCAGACATCAACTCATTCTCAACCTTAGAACAAATGAACAGAAATGGAGAAAATCTGTAATCCTGTGCTCTAGAAGAGGTTTTAGTTATTCCTTTCAGTATTAACCTAATTAAGGTTTACATTTCTTTTTTGTATACAGAATTATTTTATTTAACACAAACCGTATAGTACTTTAGATACTAGAAGAATTGGAGTAGGAGAAGCTGAAGTAATCTTAGCTTCGATCATTCAAAATAAAGTTTATTTCTGTAATAATCCAGAGTATATTGTAATAAATACAGCAGAACATACAAAACTGTTTTGAAATTTGTTACCTGATTTTTCATAAAGACAGGATTTTCTAAAAATAATTCAAATTATAAGACAAATTGACCATGTTATTTTTTTAAACTTTCTTTAAAAAACAAGAGAACTCATACATTGTATTATTTGCAGTGCACCTATTTTGTCTTTCGCTCTGGTTTCATTTATTTTTAAACCCGGAGCTAACCTCTGGCAAACCAGTCTCCGTAACCTCCCTGGATGAGAAAACAGGTGTTCTACCAGCATGTATCCTGTGAATGTAGTTGCACAGTGCCAACTCATGAGGCAAAAAATTATAAAATTAAATAAAGGAACAAGTAGCTTCTGGATCTTTTTTTGGAGTACAACAATTCCAGATGTTTGCAACAGTGGGAATGTCTGGAGTTGTATCAACCGGGCCAGTAATCCAAGAGGAGCCAGAGGGCATGGAGTCACATTTAAACAGATTCGGATGTGTGTTGTCATTATTCTACAAAAGAGTTTGTTCTATGTTGAAAAACATCTCTTCCAGTGTTCTGCCTTCAATAAAAATGAAGACTCTTCTTTGTTGCAGTGAAGCATTCACCAGGATACAAGGCGTGGTGACAGATGCCCATGTATATCGAACCTTTGTGTGATTCATGTGAGACCTATTTGCTGTGTCCAGAAGTCCTTCCACCTTTGTGGCACTGCAGGACCATGAGGATAACTAAGCCAGTGGAGCCAGATGGTGAGCAGCACAGGAAGGACGGCCTGGGTGTTTTCACTGCTGGTGAGAGCCTTTGTTACAGTCACCGAACTGCAGAAGACATAACCCGAGAGAGGCAGTCTCCCTCCCAGCCTGAGGGGTTGAGAACAACAGGATCCTGAAGATACAGAACTACATTAAAAATCATCATCATTTGTTTTGCTGTACATTTTCAAACGCATATATAAATACAGTCTTTTATACCTTTGGACAGAAAACACACCTAAAATATTTAAATAATTATGCTTATATTTGTTTTTCTAAAGAACCTCATGTGTACAGTAAATTTTAAAATATATGCAAAATAAGCCACAATATCAGAGTATGATTTCTCCCATAAATGTGGTAGTCCAATTAAAAAGATAGATTTGAAAAGCAGCTTATGTAGTTATCTACCTTTTCTCTTGAACCTGGTCCATCCCCGCATAGTCGATTGGTGTTAAAGGATGAAATACAATCCCAGGCTCAATAACCAATCTATCATAGCTACCTCTATTTAGAGGATGTGAGTGTGGATGTTGCTCACATTGGGCAAAGGCCAGAATGAAAAACTTGGGAAATTAAACTAAATCACTGAGGGATTTAGATGACTGAAGGTCAGGATAGCACACTTCTGGGTGTGCCTGGTGCGCTGGAGGCCATGACCTTGAGCACTTGTCCGGTTCTGCCCCTCCTGTTCCTGGCCTTCGGTGCCCCGAGATGCTGTGAAGTGAGGAGCTTTCTAGTTACGTCCTTCTGTGTGATGTTTCTGCCTTGGAACCCCCAACTCTGGGCTGAAAGCTCCACGGTGCAGATCTTGAGCCCAAAGAAGCCCTTCTCTCTTTAACCTGGAGGAACCAGATCTGACTGGGGCCCAATGATGGAAAGATGACTAATATATTATTCATGTCACTGACTGTAACATCATTGCCCGTTGACTTAGGCCATCATTGAAATATGTACATTCATCATGTCTTAGATTATAAAGCCCTAGAACACGGGAACAACATTTAGTTTTACTTTAGTTATCCTCAGATGGTTATGTATCTGTATTAATATCGTCAACAAATACGTGCATAGGTGAATGAATGACAAATCTCAAGACGTTAGAGGAGAAATAAATTTGAGATGTAAAGAAGGGGAGAGGCAAAAAGATAGACCTTGAGTCTCATGGGTGATAGTATAAGGGGGGAGGAGGGAGGCGGAGAGGGGAGGATGGCAGGGAGTAAGGAGAGCAGGAGGGAGAGAGGAGTGCTTCATCAAGCCATGTGTTAAGGTTTACTGACGATTCTGAGGAGACAGGCAGCTGAGGATATGGGGCATCAAGCAGGCTCAGGGATGCTAGCGGCTTCCGAGGTCTGTCTTCTTTGACTCACAAGCAGGATGAGCTCTCTCTGTGAAGTGTGTGCATCATCTCCCTCCACAAAGGCCTTTTCAGACTCTGAAACATCTCTGCTTTATACAAAATGATCACATAGTTTATATGATACTCATAGGGAGATATTGTCTATAAGTACATAGATTCTATGTTTGTTTCCTAGAGGAAAAACATCAATTCCCAATTATGGAATGTTTGCTAAAATTTCTTATGGACTAAAGCTCATACTGGTAAATGCCAGTTACGGGTATTTATCTCCTGAGAGTTTGGTTGCTAATGTGTACACAGGAAAAGGAGACCCACTCAACCCCCTTTAATTCTTGTAAGTGTTCTCAGTAACGAGAAGGAGAATGCATCATGCGCTGCTCCTCAACTCTGTCTTTTCCAGCTTAGAAGGTGCAATTTTAGGAATAACTATGATGTGACAGGATATAACTTGGAGATAAGAATCTATTTTAAAAGTAACAAAAATTTAAGTTTATCTGCTGTTAACTTTCATTCCCTAACTACTTTTCTCTGAATAAAGAGCTTAGAGGTTGAAAAATATAAAACATTCTCAAAGAAAATACATTTTGTTCAAAGTTGATCTGACTATTGCAGTATCCATGCTTAGGTGGCATTTTCTGTGAAAGGTCTGATCAGCAGAAAGGAATGGTACAAGATTATGACACTCATGACTGATGTGGTTTAAAAATTTCACAACCTATTATTTTCATCCTCTCACTGCCTATTTATTAGTATTCAAAATAGAGCATTAAATATGTATTTGTGCTCATTAACTAATACCACCTCTTACTGTTACAGTGATCTATCCACAGTTGTTACTGAAGACTATAATTTTTATATTTTGGCTCTTGGTGTCAAAGGTTCAGTTCATCGTTTACTTGCTCTCAGGGTGTAGAAGGCATGGCTGGAGGGCATGGCAGAGGGGAGCTGCTCACCTCACGGCAGCCAGGAAGTGCAGTGGCAGGGAGCGAGACCCAGGACAGTGACTCACCTGTTCAAGTGACTCCTCTGGGGACTGCCGTCCATCTAGAGTCCGCAGGGTGATTCATTGAGAGCACAGCGCACTATCATCCAGTCACCTTCGCAAGGCAGAAGACTTTTGGGGGACATTTTAGGTTTAGACTCTAACACCAATCATAGACATGCTATTTTTAAAAATAATTTTCTTGATAGGTAAGTATAGAGTTTACAAAGTATGATATGCTCTTTATAACCATAGGTGACTGTAGTCAATCTAATATGTCATTTTGACTTGCATGGTAGTGGGTTAGTAAGAAGGGTCATGAGTGAATCTTGCACTTAAGGTTTTGTTTTCAGTTTTGAGGAAAACAGTAATTCCCTACCTAGTCTTCTAATAGGTGTGAATTATCTCATTTTCTATCTCTGAAACTGGGAAGAAAAATCATTTGAATATCAACAAAAGACATAAAAATGACATAATTGAAAACCATATCCAGTTCTAATGGACAAAGTAACTTGCAATTATTTTATTTGCTGTGTCTTTCCTGTCTGTCATTATTTTACATTCTTATTTAATTGCAAGTTTCAGTGAATTATGATCTCCTTCTGCTGGTATCTGACAGTAAAGATGAAACAGATGCAGGCTTTGTGCTGCAGCACGTGGGGCCATGAGATGACTCGGCATAAAGTGGCTGAAAGTGACTGCTCCTTTCTGAGTTCTTATATTAGCTCTATGACGGGTGCTTTGGTGGTCTCTGCCACAGAAATTCTTCTTAATAATGATTTCCTGTCATTGGATCCAGAAAACTTGCTGCTCCTTTCTGTGTTAAAGTCTGCTTGTTGGTGAGTTGTATTGGAAAAAATCATTAGATTCACATATGTCACTTCTAAGCAGTTATCTTCTAGTTTGGCTGTTCTCTGAATAAATGGGAAGTCTATAATGCCTACTTCCAAATGTTAAAAATATTATATGACTAAAGCTGCACTCACTGAGACAAAGTAACTGAATCAAGTTTTCTAAATGGTGAATTTCTGATATATTCAACCAAAGTGGCTGGTGGTGGGCACCAGCAAACGGGAGAAGCAATGTCTGTCTTCAGGTCACAGAGAGGATAAGTTAGTACAAATATCTCTTGAAAGAATGCTTTCCTTAAAATAGTACTGATAAATTCCATCTTCATTCTTCTCTTTCTTCTAAGTTACTAGTATCAACCTAGTAAATATGTTGTTCCTACCTCTAAATTCATTTGTGTATACTGATAAATATCAATTTCTATAAAGACATATAATAGGGAAGGATCTATGTTTCATTTTCAAAAGTAGGGTTACAAAAGGGAAATGTACTTACTGTTCTTTGGATAGCATAAATATCCCTTTGGGTCAATATAAAGAATTAAGATTTATTTTAAGCAACCACAGTATATTTCATAACTTGAATGAACCTTAACTTATGAAACCATTTTTCTAGGAACACAGATTTACATTGCTTTTAGTTTGGTTTTGTTTTGACTTTGCTACAATAAATAAGGTTCCTATATACATTTCCAATTGGTTCACTTCTTTTTTCTGTTAGAAATTAGTAGTTATTTTTATAGCAATTCAGAAATATTGTTTAAAAATACGCACATGTTCTAATTTGGCAGCTTTGCTTTTGGAACTATCCTAGAGCAATTGCACATCTCAAAATGTAACAAACATTGAAATAAACTCTTAAAAATAGTGATTAAGTTAAAATGAAGCCATCAGTGTGGACCCTAAGCCATTTAGCCTGGTGTCCTTGAAAAGGGAGTTGACGTACACAAGGACACACAGAGGATCCGTGTGTGCACAGGAAAGGCCAACTGCTTGTGCAATGGGAGGGCGACTGCCTATGAGCACTGGACAGAGACAGTATGCCGAGAAATGTACACCTATGGAGACCTCGGTTGTGGACTTCTGGCTCCCAGAAACATGAGAGAGTTTTTTTGTTGTTGTTATTGGAGTGACTCCACTTGTGTATTTAGCCATAGCTGCAGTGGAAGTCTCTCATATCAAAACACTTCTTTTTTGTTTGTTTGTTTGTTTTTTTAATAATCTTTATTGGTACATTAAATATACACATCATGATTGCACTCCATAATGGGGATTTGTACCAGCATAAGACACAACTTAATTCTCATTTTTCCCATAGCCCTACCCACCCTACCACCCCCCCATATACATAAAATTTGTTTCCTTACTTTTTTGTTACAATCTCAACATTTTCCCCCTTCACCCTATTTTACATTGAGCATTTTCTATTTCACAATATATAACACAATGCTAGGACTCATTTACATCTTTATTTTCTCATACCAGAGAAAAGATGCGATATGTACCTATCTGTGCCCTATTTATTTCACTTATGAGGATATCCTCAAGGTATGTCCATTTAAGTAGAAATGATTCAAACTTACCATTTTTTATGGCAGAGTAATACTCCATACTGTAGAAGAACCACAGCTTTTTTTATCCAGTCTCCAGTTGATGGACATTTGGGTTGTTTCCAAGATGTAGCAATCAGAAATTGGGCTGCTATAAACATGGGTGCACATATGTCACTGTGATAAGAGTCTTTTAATTCTTTTGTGTATATACCTAGCAGGGCAATGGCCGGGTCAAATGGAACCGTTAATCCTAGCTTTTTGAGGATTCTCCAAACTGATCTCCACAATAAGTTCTATACATGGAATCATGTATGAGCCCTTATTCTGATGTGTCCAGGGCATTATCTTTCAGAGGGCGTTCTTCAGTATGAGCTGTTACTAGGCTGTCAGTGTTGGATCTGAGGGGCAGTGAAGCGCAGTGTTTGCTGCTGACCTGGGCCAATGCCTTTCTGCAGAGGCTGACTACCTCCTGGGAAAGTGATGTGTAGAGGTAACTGTTGATACCTACAGAACTGACCATTCTCAGACTCACAGCATGCTGGGAATGGTTCTTTCCAGCTACAAGTCCTTGGCCCAGGCCACCTTGTGTGAACTCCTTACGCATGACTGGATTGACGTTAGGGCAACATGACGACCTGCCCAGAAGTGCCACCAGAAGGTCTGGACTCTCCGTGGAACCTGAAACTGATGTGTTTAATTGTGTCTTTTTTCTCATAGCCCTGAACAAAAGTAGGAAGAGAGTACTGTCATCTCCACTTTTGTTCTCTAACATTTTCTAGTGTCTTTCCCCATTCAGTATTGAAATATATATGATATTAGCTATTAGGTAATTTTCTTAATTTCTGCTTCAGAATCAACTATCTTATCAATCGCAGATAATGCCAATTTGCATTTACATAGAGCTTTTATTTTTTGCTAAATGTTTTTGCTTCTTTGATCTTACTTTCTGAAATCATGCTGCTTTATTCTTAGGTCTTAGGTTCTAGTAAATTACAGATCACAGCTAGATGTCTGCCAGGAAAAAAAAAAAACAAAACATAAAGGAACAGCTGCTCTGCAGTTTGCTGCCCAAGTACAGAGCTGCTCAAAAGAGTTAGAAAGTGAGTGGCAGCTCATATGTTTTGGGGGCTAAGTGAAAAGGAACCAGCTCCCTCAAGATCTTATTGGAAATGTTCGTGTATTCTCAGGTGTGCCTTGATCATGTAAGCGGTGAAAAAAAATTGACAGATATGCATTGTTAGAATTTTCAGACTTTATAATATGGATGTGGTGAACCACATAGTGACTTTGAAAACTGCCATATTAAAAAGTCACTGGAATAGCATTTTAAAATAATACACTGCTAACAACTTTCATTATGCATAGAAATAGAGATTTTTTTCAAAATGATTTAGAATACTAGATGTATTTCCCAGAAAAGCAGACTCATGTCAGTGAAAGAAAAAACAGTTAGCCCTTGAAATAGAAAACAATCTTGTGTTTTAAAAGAGAGACTTCTTACTTCAGTGTAATTTAAGTGCATGCAGGGAATTGGTTAGTCCCCCCATCCTACATTTCTCAACTGTGAATGGACGGATAATCACCTCGCTGTGTCCTTGAGACAAGACCTGTGATAGGACACGTTTCATGTCCTGTGCACAATTTCTGTCTTTCTCTCTCTTGCTCGCTCCTGCCATAGGTGCCAGAGTTTCCAGTTAGTGGTTTTTGCTCTTTCCCCATCTGATCAAATTGATTTCTGATGCTTTTTCTACTTGATCGTGAGTTCTTTCTCTACTGCCTGTGTTTCTACATTAACTGCTTTGCTCACTTCACAGTCATTTCCCCATTACCCTCAGCCATGACAGCAGAAACTGGGTTTCTACTTTGTCTTTAAATTCCTGCACATGGAATTGATTGCCAGTGTGCTCAGTTCTTTTCATAACAGAATTGTTCTGTGGACTGGCTTTGCAAAGGCCTGTTTTCTTCCCTAAATCTTGGTTTACTTGTGACTCTTTCCCCAGTGTCTGCTACCTAACCATCACATATTGGCCATTTCTGTGACTCCAGGCAGCTTGATCCCTTTGGGCAGAATAGACAGCCTAGAGATATTGCTGTTGTGCTTTTGCGGGTAACAGAAACTCAGACCACTAGGATGAGTGTGCAGAGTCATCACGCAGACTCTGGGGAGCGTTTTGAGAACTCTTCTGCCTTTAATGTAAAATACACTCATTTATATAATGAACGGTCCAGGGCATAAACATAGGGGTGGGGTCACATGCACAGAGGTGGGTGCTTGTAGACTGACAGGGGAGGCAGTCCTGCTTTTGGCCTAGGTGGAGTCATGATGAGGGGGAGTAACAATAAAAGAGCATGACTGAGCATGGTTAGTCCAGCCAAACCTGGCTTTCATCTTCAGATCATTTGAACATTTAACTAATTCAGAGACACATTTGCCTGACTCCTTTTCTATAAAATGGTCTTAATTTTTGGTATCTTCAAACAGATTGGAAGATTTCCTTGTTCATCCTAAAATCACTGACCTCTGACTTTATTTCTGTTTAGAGTGTAAATTTCTAGCATGAACTTTTCTCTTCAGAATCATCTGTAACGACTTGAGCTCTAGTTATGAAAGGATTTCTGAATAAATGATATTTGGAAGAACAATCTCTGACTTACAGAGTAACGTTATACAGTGTATTTTTAGCTACCAGCTGTGCAAACAGTAAGTAAGAGACTTTGAAGTGCTAAAAATATTTGGTTTGTGTGGAGTGGGAGTTGGCAAATACCCCAGGGTGAGAAAAGCCCTAGATATGATACATCTGGCACACATTTTAAGATCTTCCATTTTTAGTTTATATTGGATTTCTAAAGAGATCCAGGGGTGTTTCCTTTGAAAATGAGCAAAAATGAGAGCAATGTTGAAAGATAATCTCTGAAATTTTCGGTCTCCCTCTGTCTGCCCTTCAAAATAAAAATGGTCATCACTGCTGGTTTATTTCTTGAATTATAGATCATCCTGAAATCTTGGAAGAAAAATGCATGTAATGTACAATTATGAGTGAAGAAAATGTACACAACATTATTTTGTTGTTTTTGTTTATTCACAGCTGTATTACTTTGCTATTACTGTTTCCTGGTCAATATTTCCTGGCTTCTAGTGTCAAATTAAATATAGGACTGAACTTCTGTTTGTTTTTTTTTTAATCATGTGCATAGCTCATATTAGAAGATTTCCTGACGTTATCAGTAGAAATTCAACCCCCAAATTTGTTAATAGGTTTGGAAGGGGGTCTGGAAATGTATCAGAGCATGCTCATGGATAGAGCTGGTCTAAGAGGCAAGAGAGGCCATCAAGAAGTCCTAGTGACCTCCTCTTGACTGCTATGTCCCTCAGCTCCTGAGAAACAGTAAATGATTAATTCCATGCTAAGAAATGTCTCAAACCAAGGCATGTGTGGTGGTGTACACCTGAAATCTCAGCACTCTGAAGGTTGAGGCAGGAGGTTCATTGCAAGTACAAGGCTAGCCTGGGCTATGTCATGATTTCAAAGCCAGCTAGAACTATATTACAAAATGCTATATTAAAAATAAAATACAAAAAACCCCATAAAACTAATCTTATTGGAATACAGATTAGGTAAAACTCTTGGAGACACTGGCTTAAGGAAAGACTGTGAGCAAAACTTCTTATAGACTGAGAACTAGCAGAAGGAATCAACAAATGGGATCTCATCCTATTAAAAAGCTTCTGCATAACAAAGAAAACCTCTGGCTTTTTAATGATACCTGCATGCCTATGTTTATCACAGGACAATTCACACTAGCTAAATCACAGAGGTGTCCTTTGTGTCTGTCAGTAGATAAAGAAAAGGTGATTTATATACATGGTGGAGTACTACTCAGTAGTAAAGAGGGATATATTTGAGTCATTTGTAGGAAAATTGATGCATCTTAATAGTGGTGTGTGACATATGTCAGACCCAGAAGGTTACACATCATGTGGATTTTTTTTACATGACAACTACAACATATACATAATGTAAATCACAACTGTAAAGAGAAACAGGAAACATGGAAAGTAAACTTTGTGGAAATACGCACGAGAGCTGGGGAAGGAGGGAAAAGACAAAGGCAGGGAGGAGGCTAGAGTGCTCGAGATGTAATATGCACGTATAATAATTTCCCATGAGGAGTGTAATTATTGTGTAAACAAACAGAAACTGCTACTCATCAAGACCAGATCTTTATACGGTTATCACTTCTTATTTGCAGTAGCTTATGAAGTATTAAACTACAGTCTTCTTGTCAGCTCCTTGTATTGTTTATGGTTCACATTAGGACAGCTCGGACAACTGATATCCAAAGCTTAAGGAATCTGCCACTTTCTCATCATGTACTTGAAATTCACTCTCCACATAGGAAAGCATTGGCTTGTTAGAAATATCTCCTTGTTCTTTCTGAGAGCATATTACTTTTTGACCAGATTTTTTTAAAAATCTGTTTTGAAAATAAACTGATAATGAGATCATATTGCTAGTCTATCATGACTATTTTTAAAAATAATGTATGAAATTATTTGTCAGTTATCTTTTCTTAAGTTTCACTTATTAGTTTATTAAAATTTTATAAGTCCATCTTTAGTAAAATTGTGAATTCAAATCTATTTCAAGATTTTAACAACCTGAAATCTGTTTTACATTTAAAAATAATTGTTAAAAGTATGTTTTTTAAAAAATAAAGATGGTACAGAAAAATGTATGTGTTTTATATTCAAGGTATTTTAGGAGTATCCACAAGAAAATTTACAGGAATCTTAAATTTAACTATTAATTTATCTTTATAGAATTTGCTGTATGTTTGTAAAATAAAGATTGGGGCTTACAGATTTACCAACCGATTAATTACACTTGTAGAGATATTCAATACTCTGTTTTTCTTAGTTGTGACTTTGAAATTGTGTCATAAATGCTTAAGTTTTAAATCACTGTAAAAAGATAAATTAAAATAGAAATGTACTTGCTTGTGTGCTGAGCTGTGTCTGGGACAACTAAGAGTCTTAACTAGTATTGGGTTTCGAAATGTGAACAGTGACCTGTGACAGTTCAATGGGGAAGTGAAAAGTATTTCTGGGTCAAATTTCACCCCAAAAGAGCTAATGAGCCTTTGACAGTTTAAAAGATAGTTTGCTTGGCTATCTGTATGGCACAGAGAAAATTGCAAGAAATAGTCAGTGAAACTTTGGACTGCAAGTAACTTGTTTTGCAAGTGTTCTGTCAGAGGAGCAAACATTGCTACTAAATTTTAACTTGAAAGTTGAATGATGGCTTATAGTGTGAATAGAACATGGTCCCAGATATCACGTGATCACAACTGAGCCAATAGCTAGTTCTGTCTGTCTCTCCCTCTTTCTGTAAGGGATAGTGGGTGATCATTTCCCTACACAAGAGGTTATGGAGGAGATCTCATCTGCAGAAAAGGAGAGAAATTTGGTGGGATGCTCCAAATGAGTTTACGCACGTGTGTAAAATTTGGGGCAAGGGTAAAACTTTGTAGAAACCATCACCCAAATAAGGCTGTGGCTGTGCAAGCTATGAATCTGTTTAATGATAATGCAGTGTCACATTTCTGCAAAATCTTCAAAAGGAGGTAAAAGCAAATGCCACTGGACAGTTTCCTTGTTAAAATTTCACAGGAACGAAGAGATCCCATTGATCCAATAGACAATAGTGATCCTGTGAAAGAGAAGAGGGACAGTGAAAGTTGTCCTGTGCAGTAACCCTCTTCTCTCTCATCTCCTTCACTTCAGCCATGAAAGTTTTCAATGGCAATGCAGGTTTTTTTTTTCTTTGTATTTTGTGTTTAATTATTTTGTATATTATACAAATATTACATGTTATGATATATTGCAATCATTCTATATGACTATTTTAGATTGTGGAATAAATGATCTGTTTCCATTATTTCTTGTGGGAAATTTACTGTGACATATAAGAGCTTTGGATTACAAGCCTATTTCTAGCATGAATTATGCTTGCTGCTGAGGTTTTACTGTATATATCTTTAAAAAATCAGCAATGTTTTCTAGTTGAATATAAATCTAAGTTTTTGTTTCACAAAAAGTCAGACTATTTGAAAAGTGCTTTGAATCATCTCTTGAATTATTTTCATCGTTCATATATTGAAATTTCATTCGTAGTAAAGGACGTGGCCGAATGTTTAGAATTCAGGTTCCATGTTTTATGGTTCCTTATGGGAGACTGAGCGAGCAAGAGAGAGAAAGCCCTGGAAAGCCGACCTTTCACAGAGTAGAGTGTAGAACGTTCCTCGTAACTGCACCAGGACAGTAGCTTTCCTTTTTCTATAGCTACATGTGAGCAACAAAAAGACAAGTACTGAAATAGTATAGAGTTAATGAATGACTTTTCCTGCTGCACAAAAATGTCTTTCTTGTCGCTGGCAAATGGTATAGTGCAGCCATCCCTAGCCATATACACCGGCCTTCTCTTTTTGGTCAGTACTTTAGCAGTTAAAACATAACAAGAATAATTCTGTGCTTTCTACACCTGCCCGCTTTATCCCAGCTCAGAGAAATTTAATGTGTATGTGCCACCTCTCTGGGTCACTTTATTGATGCTAAGGGTTTGTAATAGGATAACCTTCACTGAGAAGAAAGTTTCTCTATCAAGAGACTTACAAGTATTTATGTTTTTCATTGTAGTCTAGGAGATCTGAATTTAAGGAAAACCATAATATCAAACCTAAGTTAATTCATGCATAGTTCAGAGAAGTAAATGGTTGGTGTTTATATTTGAAGTGAGTTTAGTGTTGCAACATAAAAGATTTCTGCGTCTGTCTGTAAAAGTGGGATTGCCTTTTCTCTCTCTTGACTTCACTAGGGTCAGCAGTTTAACTCACATGCAGCCTTGTTTTTGTATTATTTAGAGGATGGTGATATGGGAGGGAGGCAAGAAAAGCTATATCCTCAGAATACATTTTCTGAACCTAAATATGTTAATTGCCAATGTGAATTTATTTTGCTCATGGAAATTAACATTGAAAACAAAGAATAGCTTGCTCTTGTTAAGACAGCTTAATATAAAGACCTAGTGCCTTTGCTTGGCATTATAATGTTGTATGTGTTATTACAGGAAAATCTTATTTTGTATATCTGATTATACTCTCTGCATAACTGGGTGAATTTTTCTCTGTATTATATTCCTTGGATATTATCACTTTTCTTGGACTCTAGTAATGTTCCCAAAATATTTGTTGAATGAATCAATGAGTGAATAAAAAATGTGATTAGATAGTTTTAAAAGTTCAAAACCCTTGCCGCACTGCATTTGGTGAAAGTCATTGGGAAGCAAATTAGCAAGTGTGATAAAATTCATTAGGAAGTGTGATAAAATTTATTTACAGAACTATTAATGTTCTCAGAAGGAAAAATGTAAGGGAGGAGATGTGTCTTCTCCATCTGCTTTTGTAAGTTCCCTGCTGGAGCCCTTGTGACAAAAGGCTCTTAGTGACAGAAAAGCAGGTTCATTTCTGTAGATTTTGCACAGCACAGATTTCATGAAGAGATGACAAATCAAATATGTGATTGAAGCGGAATGCTTTTTACACCAGGGTTGATGACAAGTGGAAATCCTAGGAAAGCGTGATAGCTTGCAAAGGGAGTGAGCTCAGAGTGGTGTGGGTGGCGGCTGAGCAATGTCTGTTTGTTCAGATTTCTCTCTGTGACCTTTCAGCTGTGTGCAGAAAGGTCCTGTGACCTGCTTAATGGAGAGGTCAGAGACCTGCATGCATCTTCTGTGTAGAAAACACCTTGCATTTAAATATTCGTTGTGGCAAGGTGCCCTAGAGTAAGTTGGTACTGGGGAAGATGAGAATCAAGTTTGTAAAAGGTCAAAGTCAATCTCCATTTTCTTAGTAAGTACCATATACATTTTTGTGACAACTTTGTAAAATATATTCTTTTCATTCTATTTTTCAACTAGCAACCAGCCTGAAGAAACACTTGGTAATATCTT